>JAUESI010000015.1:1220914-1252793 GCA_032275145.1 Synergus laeviventris | reverse complement strand
AATTGTAATACTCGCTTCGCAGCGTATAAGAACAAGTGCAGTTTGTTAAATCTACAATTGGTTGAAAGAGATCTGTGGTAGCCGTAGCTGTATTTAAGTCAGTATTTAAGAGTAGAAACTATATATATGTTGTGTTAAAAGATTATATTATAATATAGTGTATTATTTACTTTCTTTAAAATAAATGTTTGTAAAATATATCTAACAGGTGACTTTATATAATAGCTTTTATTTGCAATCCCAAAGCTATGAAATTTCCAATCTGAGATTTTATGGGCTTTGTGACTCTCAGTTTTACAACTTATTGGTATATTCCCATGTACTAAACTTCTACTTAGTATTCAAAACTGTCCAGTAAAAGTGTCACTAACGACCGATCGGGGGCCCAGACTTTCGATATAATTATATATATATATATCCTAACGCATTTCAAAAATTAGTCAATTTCCATTCACACATTTCAATGAACTAATATTAAGAAATTAAGCACACACAGAAATCGAGAAACGTTAGCGAATGAAAAAAAAAATAATATTTAAAAATTTTTCAAACTGTATTGTAATTTCTTCTTTAAGGAAATACAGTTACCCTCTTTTTTTAATTAAAATGAGTTTGGCGATGTTTAGTATGTCCCAAAACTACTACGTTAAATTAGGTAATCGAAAGACACAGGGAAGTTGAGTATTTTCCGCAAAATGTCACGCGAACAATGAGTTGGCTGTACCAGTGTACCCCTGTGTCCACTTTCACCGTTTATCGTATTCTGGGGCGCATCGAGCAACTGCTAAAAAGAGAAACGAAAAGGATAAGTGCATTTCCCTTTGGGAGCGTGAACTTCGAATTTTGCCAATTACGAACGTCGGAAAAGGCAGTGAACACTTTGATGTGAAAAAAGATGACTAGAAGTCTATATAGTCTCTCAAAGACAAGATAAAAGGCTTGTCAAGTTGATATGTCGTTTCCTCGATGAAAAGGTTCTTTTTAAATTGATACTTTATTATAGGCTTCCGTATAAAAACGAATAGTACTCTCTAAATCCAAATTAGTAGAAATGTTGGGTTTGACTGTTAAATTAGTAATTTTATCACATTCTACTAAATAAAATGGTAAGATTTATGTTACTAAATGAATTAGTAAGGATTTTCTACTAATAATATCCTAAGTTTACATTTGATTTATTAATAATAATTGTATATGAACAATACGATATTCAAAATTCAAGTGGTACAAAATAAGTTCTCAATAATGAAATAATCTCCACCAGTTTTCTTAGATATATGTACCACTATATATACTTTATCAAGTGCAGTTGTTCTTGTCTAATAAATATAATATAATATAACCAGTTTTCAATTCGCATTGTAAAACATTTTTTTTAGTCGGACTTAATACGATTCTATTCATTTCAGAGAGTAAAAAATTCGGTCTAGTAGAAGTTTCGAAAGATAATTACATGTAAAAGATGTACCTAATAATATAATATAATAATAAGACACATAGTGAATCAATATTTTCATGCATATTCCTTTTAGGTTTTCCTTTTAATTAATTATAATTCGATGAAACCTTATGGCACAACACCATTGTCTACCAAAAAAATATCAGATTCGAATTGCATGAATTCGAGATCCGTCGTCGCTTTTGTCGGACGATATCAAACGTTTGATCAGTGCACCTATAATCGTAGTTCGCATAACAGTTGCTTTCTCCTTTGTTTTATGTTGACTTTTAAATTGCAATAGAGTCAAAATTATAAGGGACGTGACACAAGGATCGAGTGATATTCACTACTTGACATTTCTACTAAGGTAATCCTCATAGTCTCTTCCTCAATAATTAGTGAATGCTCCACACAAATACTTTCTATAGATTCTTATATGCATATTAGAGATTTCTTTAATTAATTTATGGAAAAGTTCCATATATAGACGAGACGCGTAATTAATGTGCAAGATTCGTGGCATTTGAAATAAACCAGCTCTTATCGTAAGACTTGAATCAATAAAAATGTTCCATTGTTAAATTTTTTAATATTGAAAATCGCATAATTGATGTGATGTCTGTAATTATCCCCGAAATATATTTCTTGGATAAAGGATTATCGTTGTTTAATGACAGGGATAGCTTTTCATTGGTAATTTCATTCCTGAAAACTTTACAAAATTTGATGTAATCAGATGTACTTGCCTAGAAATTGTAAAAAAATTATTTAAAGTGCCTAATTTCAAATTAGAATCTTGTAATTTTATATCTTTTTTTATTCGAATATTACTAATTGCCCAAGCAATGTTTCCCGCGCGCTAAATGGTTTATTCCATTAAAATAAATCCTTTCAGCGAATTAGTAACGTACCTCACGAGTTATGGAACGCGTGATGAAGCGCTAATTGTTGCAATGATTAAACACTCGCAATGGTATGATCACGAGTAATCAAATCGTGAGAAAAGTGCTACTCGAGCTGTTACGCTTTCGTAATCAAGATTGGAATCTGTATAGAAATTCAATTCAAGATATCTAAGTACTTACCATATCAGACTTTCAACAGACAGGTGGGTTTGAATCAACCGAAACCTAATACCCATCTACATCTTCCGAATAAAAATCCATTGAAAAAATTCTATTGGAAATATACTTCGGAAAAATCAACTATTACTTACAGAGAAGTCTTGTTAAATCCACTGCATTGTAATTAAAGTGCGTTGCAGTAATAAATTCTGAACTCTGTGTAGATTAACTTAAGGTTGAAGGAAAAGGAAGTTACGAAGTAAGCTAAGTTTTCAGATATTCGCAGATGTAATTATACTGAGATATTGAGAAAGGAACTTGAATTTATCGAAACAAGAAATAGTGTTGAAAGAACATGTTCTCGGAACTAATAAATTAATTATTAAATTTCCAGCTAAAATATGATGAAGGATAAAAGTTTTGTTGATATCTTTCGCAGAACTATTTTGATTTCACTAACCATTCTTAGACGATATAGTCATCACCCTGGTTTATCTCTATTGCGTGCAAGAGCCGACTAGATTGCTCTTCCAATCATCTGCTTTACGAAGCACAGTCAGCGGAACTGCGTCCCATAGCATTGCCGGTAGCATCTGCTTAAACCAGTCTTAATGTGATATTTTGCGGGATACATGTTCCATATACTCCATAACGTTAAGGGTACTTGAATGTCAATTGGCCCCATAACAATTTAATAGACCAACCCCACGAAACTACTCGAAAATAAATTGATTCAATATCTTCACATCATGTCATTCAAAATTCACCAATTTCATATTTTTTTTAGACATTCATTTACATTTTAAAATAAGTTAAAAAAATGTTCCCTGGAAGAGAAGTTGTATTCGCTTTTTAAATTACACACAGTGTGCAAGTTCACTTCTTTTAAAGATCTGTATTTCAATTGGACTCTTAGTGAAACCGTTTCAAAGAAACTACGAGGATATTAAATTCGCTCTTCGAGTTTTACGATGAAGTATATTCTGTATACTTGCACAAGTTGTTCAAGCCTTTAAGAGTGTTTTACTCATATTCCGATTTCTGAGGAAACAATGGTAAATTCGTATTTCTAATGCAGATCTTTTTTATGAGCAACAAAGATCTGTTTTTTACATTTTCAATTTAACGAATTAGAAAAGAATGAGATTTTCTCGTCCTAATTTTCTACGACATTCTCAGAAATAATTAGAAATCCTCTCTGCTCGATTAGAGAATGTTTTTATTTAATTTTCGCCCTCTTTCGATCTCTATCTCTCTCGCACTTAATTCTTTAATCCGACTTTATTTTTCTTCCAATTTGTAAACTCCTCATCACGTGACACTAAAATGTCAAAGCTGAAGCCGGTTGGCGAGCCGACAGAAGTGCTTCATTCGACCAACCTCCACAACTTCCTCCCACCCTCGACGATCTTCGAGGGTCGGAGTTCATTGTGCTACGAGTGCATTCCGCGTAGCGACGGCGTCAATTGATGCGACACACCGTCGTCCCTGAGAGTGAGTAGTTCTCCAACATCCGGTTACCAAAAACTACGTCGCCCACTTCATTTGTTTAGAAACATCATGACGCGCATTATATGTTGCGAAAGTAGAGTGCGCAGTTTACAATTTATAATTCACAATTTACAATTTACAATTTAGAATTGCCAGTACGAGATCGAGGCATTCATTCATGAAACCCGCGAATCGCATAAGGCTTCGAATGCCTTAAATGAACCTGCAAGAAAACAAGTTACCTGTAATGTCAAGTGCGGTCTGAAAAAAAACAGTAAGTGAAGTTTTTCTTCATCCTGGATATATAGTTGTACAGATTGAATTATGATATTTTACGTACATAATTGGTGATTGGTGATTTCGATCCAATTTTCAACAGAAGGGATGTGAGATCTTCTCGTGTAATTCTGAGGTTTCGCGGAAGTTAAAGTTCACGAATGTATTATAAATCGCGAAAGTTTCAGGAATACGTATAAGTGAAGTTTATACTATAACAGAAAATTGAATTTCTTCCTCGTAAATTTAAGCGTTCCATCTTAAAATTGTCTGAGCTTCCAATTTTCTACTCATGTAAGTTTAAACTAATTTTAGATTATAATATTACTAGAAATATTATAAACATCGCATGGCTTCCACATTTTTAGAATTCAAATGAACACTTTTTCAATTTCAAGGCAAGTACATTTAATTACACCAAATTTTGAAAAATGTTTACTATCAAAATTATTAATTTTTGTACTACTTACTTAAATTAGTTCAAATATCATCGGTTTAATTGTTCCTAATGACACAAGAGGGAGGATAAAGAATAATTGACAATAATTATCCTTGACATAGTAATTACACTAATAGTATTTTTATTTATATAGACTTTCAAAATCCCATAAAAATGATGAAAAATATACTATTATAGTTAATATCTGAAATCTTATCCTTCAATTTTGATTCTTATCATCGTGAAACGTTTACAGTTATTCAGTGATAATAATCCATTGCACAATAATTGCATCGAGGCTCAGTTAAATTAAATTTTCGATGGGTGTCTTGCACGTTATGTATCGCGTCACGCTATGAAAATTCCTTCTATGTGACTGCAATTAGGGCGGTAGAGGTAACAATTGCGCTAAGTACTGCAGTTACTTACCCCCACCCCTATATTATCATTCATTGAGCGGAGTCGACTTAGTCATCTACAAACACGTGTGTGCATTAATGAACATCTGCACTCGTGGGAAGTACATTTGCATACAAAATACGGGCCAGACAAGAGAAAAAAAGGTTTACAAGTATTGACTGCCTTCTGCAAAAAGCAAACCTAAATGAAGACATAAATAAATAATAACTAACTTTTTTTAATGAGTATCTTCGCAATCATCTCATTAAACGATTAAATAACATGATACAGAAAATGAGCAAATTAATATTCATGAAATTTCATTAGATCATAAAATTTCAAATGAAAACTGTCATTGAATAGATAATTCCAAAGGTTCGGGTACCGCAATAAAATCATTGCAAACTATCTTCATTTTAGAGGCAGACCTTGTAGGCACTACTTACTACATTTATTATATAAAACTCATTTACATATGGTTAAAATTTAATAACGATGCTCAAAAGCAATGGGATCGTATTTTTATAATCGCCTTTTAGAATTTAGTGTTGACAGAATTTAATTTCGAAAGAACTCTTGTTACACAATTGCCAATAGTGTCATCACACAATTTTGAAATAACATTCAATTACTGCTCATGAAGAAATGATCCACTAATATGATTGAAGAAATACCTTGAAATAAATATGGGAACTTAATTTTCATTTTTAATTCCTAGGCATGTCAAAAGCTATACAATATGTAATTTATAATAACCAGTGAGTGTATAATTTAAAGGGTATAAAATGAGAGAGAGAGTTCAAAAATCTCTTAAAATCCTTGAAGAGGTCTCGACATTTTTTTAAATCTTCTGAAATATCTTAAAAATCAAATAAACTAATAATTAGTATTAGAAATAAAATTTAAATTGCAAAAGAAATTGAGATTCTACAACATCCTTTAATTATTTCTTCTCTATTCTCATTACTGTCGGTTGTGGTACGTGTAGCATGGTAATTATTAATTAGATATTAATCAGAAGAATAGTAGCAGAGCGAGAAGAATACATCAATTTTTTCACGATGAAGGAAGTTGGCAATGGACTTCGCAATAAGATACAACGCTTTCTCTTGTATTAAGGTATAAGCAAATATAAAATTACAAGACTCGATAATCCAAATCACGTAAGTTCTTAAGAATCATTTCAAAATTGAATAACGAAGTTTTGAATTTAGATATGCTTTGAATGATTATTAATAGAATGATCTTCAACTGTCTCATCAGATTCACAATATTTCATATTTAATAAAATAAGTATGACGCCGTAAAATTTATGAAAAGTATTATAGCTCACAAAGTTGAATATTTTTCAAATTTAATTCAAATCTTTTATTATGTATTTGTACATTAATGTATTTAGTACTACCATTAGGTACAACAAAATTATTCACCTGGCGTGAAATCTAGAATTGCAATATCGTGGAAGATTCATCATATTGAAAATCCATTATTCTTTGAGAAATTTAATGAATTTTCGAAAATTTTGTTGCATTTTGTGTGAATCTATTCTAGATTCTATTGATATGAATTAAAATTTTTTGGTCACCCCCCAAGTCCGAAATATCGATTTATTCAGTCAGATGTATCAATTCTTCTAAAATTCTTTTAAATTATTCTAGATCCTATTTTTTTAGAATTTTCAATTCAATAGTATTGTGATATTCAGATCCTATAATGATTAATTTCAATTCACTTGTTCTAATATATAGAATTCTCCGATATGTGTCCCAACTTCAAAATTATGTAAATAAATAATTTTAATTTCTGGAAAATTTTGTCTGTTTCAAGATTTATTTTATTTAAGATTTAATTTTGAGTCTTATGACATTTTTATTTATTTGAGTTGACCAAGGTAGGTCTGGCGCCCATTGTTAATTAAGATTAAAAAGGAGAAATTGAAGATAAATCGTTCCAAAAGTAATTTAAGTAATTTACTTAAAATGAATTAAAATTAATAAATTGTTATAAAGAAGAGACCTGGATCGATTTTTTTTATAAATAAACTTAATTGTCTTGCGTGATGCGACACCAGGAGGCGAACTAACGTTTGCTATCGTCGATGGCCTGCGATGCGGCTGGTGTCAGTCAGTGACCGGACAATTTATTGGTCGGGTGATCTACTCTGCTCCACAGACAAAGAGATATGCTTTCGATTATCGTTATTATCAAATGATTGCAGAGTACACTAGGGACGCATTCATATATCAAGCTATGTGCATAAATCATAAATCACAAATCGCACAAATGTGCCATACTAGGATCATTTCTGTCGCAATGATGGTATGTAATAAAAAACTACATATAAATTTACTCCGACAGCACGTGACATCCCATAAAAATCCTATAAAATATTGTTAGGTCCCTTAAAAATTTTAAATACCAATAAATCTAGTGAAATATCTTCAAATGTCGTGAAATCGATTGAAATTCTTTAAAATTCCATTACAACCCATTAAATTTCCTTGAAATCTTATAAAACTCTTGGAATTTCTTTAAAAGTAAAATCAATCGTTTTATTTATCGGTAAAGATGGAAGTACATCAGTTGAACTTGAGGGAGCATAAATGATTCCGTGTAAAGGTCATAAAACGTATAGATACTACTTTAAAAGTGAATGGTTGAATCCCTACGAGCCGTGGCATTAAACTTCTCCGCTAGATTCGTTAACATACTATCTCGCTGTGCTGTAACGAACGCAATGCATTATACAATCTTTATCGCTAAGACTTTGCATGTAATAAGGAAGTTTCCCGCCAGACCTACCCACATGACTTTGCGAGAACTCGACTCATCCTTTTTCCGTCATTTCCATAATCTACATTGCAATGGGAAACTCTGATTTACTTTTTATTTTACAACAAAATTCTGCAGAATATACAAATTTTACAGACAATTCTTGGTGTTATAAAGATTTATTTTCTTTTGTATTTACTGCGTCGAAACCATCAAAGCATTTCTTAAAAATATTTAAGATTCCAGAGATATTTTTCCTTCTGATTGTAATGAGATACTTTATGTGTTTAAAGGTCGTTGAAGCATTCAACGAGAGACACTTGAGGCAATGGCATCATTGAATTTTCTACGAGGGAAGCGAACAGAACGGTGAAAATCACACGAGGAAAATTTTAAACAATATTTCTAAGGTACTGTAGAAATTACTTGCTTTAGAAAACCTAAAAAAACTGAGTAAAAAAGGTCTGGGAAAAGTATAAAGTTTCCGCAAATTTCCGAGTTTTTTGAATATCAAAGAAATCTATAAGATTTATATCTTTATTTCCTTTTGGATCACTTAACTCGTGTTAAACAAGTGAATGTGTCAATAAAATGCTAAAGGAGGAATAAAATCTATGCGAGCATATCCCACTTTTACAATGAAACATAAACTGTAGTAATACCCGCCTGCTATCAATCAATGGCAGTAATAAAATCCAATCAATCAGACTCATATTTCGAGAATATGAAATTTTATTTAATTGATTTAAAAATTGATGTGTCGCCGGGATTAAAAATCTAACTCTTAATTAATTAATTTTATTCAAAAGAATAATTTATGCCTCTATCGTGCCCCAATTTTCGTAAAATCCTATTTTCCCTGTTTTGAAAGCATTATGTACTGTGAAACCTGAAAATGTTTGTTCTTTCTCACAATTAATTATTCCTTTCACTGTTTTTATCTAAAAAATATACAAACATAGCAAAAAATAATTAAATGCTAACATATCTGCATGTGTTATAATTAATGGGTGCATTACATAAAGATAAAGTGATAAGGTAGATTATAAGAGATATGATAAAAATAATAAAAATTAAATCCAATTATTTATATACACAAGTAACTTCTAGACTTGCTTTTTACAGTAGAAAGTAAGGTTTGGCTAATTGAAAAAAATGTATATCTCTAATGCAACTCGTATTTTCACTGATTGGTGATTCACTGATTGGTTCCCGGATAAGTGTTGTAGGTTTAAAACTTGTGTTTCATTTTTTTTACAGGGTTCCGCCTTATTTGCATCAATATGATCTTCAGGATATCGCACTTTCTCGTACTCGCAGTAATGCTACGGTTGTCACGGGCGCTGACCGGTGATTATGTGTGCCCAAGAGTGGAAAAGTAAGTCGATAAATTTTTATTAAGAACTTTATCTTGACGAGCCTCCGTAACCGCTCTTAAGAGCCAAAGAGTAAATGAATATTCATTAGACGCTGAGAGAATACTTGAGTGTGTGTGCATTGAAAATGTGCAGCAACAAAAATCTTTTTTATTCTCTACGCAATGACCATTGTAAGGTCGTTCAATAAGCTAAGGCAATTATTTAAGTGACCACTGAGACAGGAATTAAGTCACATTCTAGTCATTGACATTTAGTGACAGGTCTATCTGAGAATACTTATTCGACCTAAACTTTATTTGTTTTACTTTTAATTAATTATACCTTCGATTTTTTTATTTTAAAAATGTATAAACATTACATAATATTAAATTTTTAGTTACACGGAGATAGGACAGGAAGTTTTCATGGAACCTGTATTGGTCCATACATTCACCTGGTGCTTTCAAATCCCACCAAGGTGTCCAAAAACGAGAAAAGAAATGCACCCGCGGTACAGGGAGAAAGTAAGTCAATTAAGGCCATATTTGTTTACCCTGTAAAATAGTAAATACATGTATCTGTCTATTTTTTAACAACTTTTCGATAGAGAGCAAGTTATAGAGAAATGAGAACCACGCTAGAGGAAAAAAGTGCTTTCTTAAATGCGGAAATGATTAAAGGAGACAATCGGTGTTCTCAAAGGAAATGTCTCTAAAAGAGAGAAAAATAATAGTAACATGTTTGCTGTAATGGATTTTGCTATAAGAAATGTAATCCCCTGTATCTCATGGGTTCGTTTTGTCTCGCTATCTCGTTCTTTTTCTGTCTACGTCACGTAACCTTGTTACGTTTACCTCGTGTGATATAGCTGCCCGATTCTACTAATTGCAGGGAAAGTGTCCATTCATGGCTAAGCGTCTAATTAATAAATATAAAATAGTAAAAATCTACTGCAAATGCATAAAAAGTCCAAGAGCACAAGACCGTGTTTGAGACGTTGCCGGAAAGTAAGATAATGAAAAGAAAGGTGCAAATGTAGGAGGAGAATTGTGTAATTTCTTGAAACTCACTCAGAAAAAAATATTTATAATAATTCATTTATTTATGAAGAATAACAATGGACAGCGCTATCATTTAAAAATATATATTTACTTGTAGACCCGGTGATGTCCGGGAATTTAAGATATACAGACTTCAAAGAATTAAAAATTTGTGTGATTGGCTTGAAATGCATGTTTCGTAATTAAGTGAAACTCAATTATTTGCGGTTGAAAATAATTTGTATCTTTGATAAACTTACTTATGATTAAAAATATATTTTGATATATTTATAACATATATTACAAAACGTGCGGTTTGAATCTTGCCAAGTCAGACATATACAATATAGGAAATTGCTTCTGGAAGTTTTCCTTCTTGTGTCACGCGCCACCCCAAATGGGAAATAGTTCTTCTCTTTAAAGTTGCCATAACTTAGTTTCAAGATGTTACTTTCAACATCTGGTCTAATAACATACCTCAATCATGAGCAACGTCGCGTCATTAAAAAGATTATTACAACTTGTTCAATAAAAACCCCTATTATTCTTTCTTCTATATATATTTTTTTATATTTACTTTCACAAGCTGCAAATGATCTAACATCTAAGTAGTCAACTTCTCTGCTCTGTGAGACTTAATTAGGTAATTAGATGAACGGGCTGGTTCTCTTAACGACTCAATTAATAATTGTTCTTATCCAAAAAAGCTAAACTGATTCTGACAGAGCGAAAGTGAAAAAAATGTATGAATTACCATTATTCAAAGTTGATGCTTTATGTCAGCTTCAATAAATTGGTGGATCAGATAAAGAATTATCAGAATGACAGTGCTTTGTCATTATGTATAATGTATATACTTCTTAAATAAGGCCATAGAAAGAGGCGAAATTGTAAGTTATGTGACTTCACAGCTCGATAAACACGTCTGTACAATTTTTCTTCAATTTGACTCAGATGAAAATTTATCAAGCGAATATATCTCAGTTTTCTGAGTTATATTCTGAGATACTTTTCCTATCTCTCTCTCTCTAGTATTTTCGAAATACCAAACATTCCTTTGTCATTTCTGAAAGAAGAGAAGAGACCCGGATAAGTTCACTTCCGGCATTTGGTGTAACAAAACGATCTATGAAACTGCTTTCGTTTAACTGTATAGACGCGGAAACTGCAGTTTCGCCGAGTAAGTAAGCGAAACGTGACGAAACTTTAAACGTACATATCTCTTTTCCTAGTCCTCCGAATAAACTTGTCTCCTCGTTTCCCTACTATTTCATGTTCTTCACTTCCCAAAAGGAAACGTAAAATATCAGATTTGTTAAAAACGTTTTACAAATAGGTATTATTTTCCATTATTACGCACGAATTGCGCATGAATTACGCATTAGTTAGTGCAGGGAAGTGGAGTAAGATGAATAAGTAATTTCATCCTCATTCCTGATTTGTCAACTGCCTATTCATTGTCGTAAAAATTTCGCCATGCGACTTTGAGAACCATTCGAATTGGGTAGATTATGATAAAGAGGTTGACGAACAGGCATATAAGGCAGCAAATCTCGCCTATGAGGTATTTATGACGATAAACCTGAATCATCTCATGCCAAATTGCATGTTTCAGGTTTATGAGCGATCATAAATAGGCGTAGACACCATGTTGCATACGACATTAACGACACACAAGATGCTCCGGGCATACAAATTAGACAGAGCACGTAATCCTCAATTCATCACGGTGTATGTTACACTCCGTGAGAAACTGGATTGTTTTCATGCCTTCTTTTCGTCACTCATGCGCCTTATTAAGTTTTCAGAGCGATCATGGCATTTCATAAGCGTGTATCTGCGAAAAGACTACGAGAAAAAGGTCTTCCGTGTTCTTCTCCTGGAAAATTGCGGAAACATTCTTATTAGTTAAAAACAGTTTCCAAAGCCATTTTATCTTTGTTTATTTACCAGCAGAAAATTACGCGACTTAAAATATTTTACAGTTCTTTAAGGTCTCTTTAAAATTCCTTTAAATTTTATGAAAATTCCGGGCAACGCTGGGTAAATTTCTGCTAGTAAATAAATAAAAAATTTATGTTTTGGGAACTTTGGAAACTTGAAAAAAATATTTGTATTCCAATAACTGTTTAAAAAAATCATCAGAATAGACGACTGAAACTTCAACTAATTGATTACATTAGAAACCCAAATTTTCGGGCGCAGTAATTGTCAATTTTGGTAATGTTTGAAAGGTAATTAAAATAAAATTAGTTTCTAACAGTCTTTGATAGTACCTTTCGATTAAGTTTTGTCACAAATGACACATTTATTAAGAAAATTATGTGTTCTAAGAATATCGGTTTTTATGAAGGATTGTAGTTTTTAATGCCTTCTCATTTAATGATGAGAATGTAAAAATTTAAAACACAGTTCGTCGGTCTTAAAGAAAGATTCGTCTCTTCTTTTGTAGGAAAGGGATTATACTGTATAAAATTCTTTTCCATGAAAGCTAGTGCAGAATAATTACTTTCTGCCTTTAATTATTCTCTCCTCTCGTGGAGAGGAATTCACGAGATTTTTATTATTTTTTAGACGGAGATCAAACAAAGGATTGTGAATGAATGCTGCGAAGGTTACACAATAGAAAAGGTTCACGGTGAAACTTATACAGAGGCGAAATGTGTGCCATTCTGCGAAAAGTGTGTCGAAGGCGAGTGCACTTCACCGAACAATTGTCTGTGCCAGCCTGGTTATCAAGGGAGTGATTGCTCATACGGTAAGATGTTTAAAAATTGATATATCACGTTCTTCGTCGAGAATAACTACAAAAATAACCCAATGAATTACACAGTATAATATAATACAAAGCAGAAAATTGTTTTAAAACGATGCAGATAGTTGACAACAATATTAGTGAAAGAATATTGCAATACGTACATAATAGGACAATAATACGATACGCAGTAGGGAAGTTTTCCTTATGTCATATACAAATGGCACGCGTTAGTACCTTACGACATCGATTAAGAGCGCGTTGAAAGTTGCGGAAACACTAAAACTTTCGCAAGGACTTTCGAGGATCATGAGTTTACTGGCGACAGAAAAGGAAAGTCAGGGATTTTCCAATTTTCATGACATTGCAACTGAAAACGTAATCCAAGAACAATATGATTTAGAAATTAATTCTTTACAACGCGTACTTGTAATATGTAATAACAAGAAAAGAATAGGGTGCGAGTATTAGTCAGTTAATAATGCACACAAATAAAAGTTTTTAAAATGTTGTGATTCACAGAGTGTCAACCAGGATCATGGGGAAAGAATTGTATGCAGGAATGCAATTGCACACAGGAAAGTGCGTGTAATCCAGTAAATGGTAGATGTGAATGTCCACCTGGATGGCAAGGAATTAGGTGAGCATTAAATTGGAAATTGGAATTGAAATTCAAATTGAAATCAAAGAAGTAATAACAGTATTCATCGATTCAAATCTTCTGGCAACTGATCTTTTGAGATATAATAAATAATATGAATTCCAAAAGAGTCATTTGCAAAAATTAAAATATTTTGAATTTTTGTATGCCAAAGATGTGAAGATAAGTGCCCTCCTGGTCGATGGGGGCTTTACTGTGGTTTCACATGTTCCTGCAGCGACGAACTTTCAGGCTGTCATCACGAAACCGGAGAGTGCTTTGACCTTGAAGTATCGTTCGATCCAGTACCGACTGTTAAAGAGTGGACACTTAGTGAACTAACCCCTTCTTCCGGTGCAACAACCGACGTTTCCTCTCCTCCCTATTCTGAACAGGAAAACAACACTGATTTTATTGACGTAACAAATGCAGATGACTTTGCTGATTCCAATCTAGACGACTTGCAAATCATTCGAATTTCCACAACAACAGAGGAAATAGAAAGTAATTTTTAAATTGTTCTTATCTTAGATTGTAGTTAAAAATGTAAGATTCTTTTTTAAGTCTGGTTCATTACTCAATGTTAACTGAAAATAATTTTTAATTGACATCAGATGTTCCGCTCAAAACTTCCATGACAAGCACCGAAACTCAAGCCACGATGCACATATCTTCATCAACAGAAAAATTTTCCTACGATGCAACTCGATCTTCAGGATCAACGACCTACCAAACTCTGCAGGTTCCAGTTCCAAGTGAAAATGTGCCTAGGAAAAATCAAATATCGACAACCAATACTGGTCAGATGCACATTTTTGGAGATGAGAACTTCAACTCGCATGGAAAACCTAATTTTGGATCCACTGATGAATTCGGGTTGGATCCACAAGTTGTCATGTCCCCCAAAACGGACTATGTCAAAAATTTTCGAAGGGGTAATCTACCTTTTAAAAATATTATTGTTTTTTAGCATCTTTTATTGGCAACGCAATTTTTCTCAGTGTAATATTACATAATGCTGGTATAGTAATAATTCATAGTCTTTGACCAAACAATAATTCATACTGTGTGAACAGAAAATTCACTTAACTTCATCATCCCTTGAATGGTCGTGCTTCATATTGTGTGAACCTGATAAATATAAGATTCCATCTTGCTTCACCCTGCTCTACATATTTCTCACATAATCATTCTACCGTCGTGCATTTCACAATACATTCTAGGATATACGTTACAGTTTCCTTACAGCGCGAGTCGCACTACGTACCTATAACGTTACATTCCCATGCCCTTTTAGATATCTTTTGACTCACTGTAATTCGTAAAGACTGAAGGGAGCGGATTGATTGATTCACGATTTCTATTTCAAGATTGCAAAATTATTATCATTATCATTATCAATTACACTTATTATACAAATCAATCTTTTAAAATCCCGTAAATGAATTGTTTACAGAAAGTTCTACAACTTCTCCTTTGCCAATTGACATCGCAGCCTTGGTTGTAATTGGAATGATAATTTCATTAGGTCTGACATCAGTAGCGGCTCTTATGATTATCCACATGCGTTCCAAATTATTCAAAGCTGTTCGTTTATCGATTTTTAATGAAGAAAAAATGAATTGCTCTGTAATTGAAAAGGGAAATGTCGAGAGGATTTCAACTATACACACGAGTACACTTCCTCGTAAGTATAATTAATTAACGTGCTATCTACATTATTCAATGTGTATAAGAATAAAAAATACGCTATTGCAGCTCTTGTTATAAACTTCTCGATTACATGACTTCAGTAACTCTATGCTTTCATTTTCATATAAGGAAGCTAAAGACTTGTCTTTACATTTTTCTTTAGGATAGGATATTCATTTATATAAAATTATATCTTTGGAATTATCCTGTCATAAAGGAGAGGTAGCAATTATATCGAAACTGCTTGTATAAACTCGAAGTTTCAAAGTGAATCATACTGATTGAAGAAAATATTCTCGCTTCGTCCATTGGTTGGCTTTGTATAGAAGAATTACAAAAGAATTAAAAATGGTTTCAGATTTTTAAGTTTGTAATTTCAGAATATTAAAAATCTTGTTGATACACTCACTTAAAAACTTCCAATTTCAGTGCGCGCATGACATTCTAATATTATAAAACATCTTTATTTGTATTTTTTTTAGGTACCTTGACCCGAAGTAATTCTGCATGCAATGCGACTCCGGAACCCAAAGCAATCTTGACCTTAGATGAGAGAGGAAATGAATATGCAAATGGAACAGTCACTATTGGGATTCGGCTCTCGAGTAATCTCAGAGGCAAGTTTCGTTCACTTTTTTTTTAAATCTCAGATATCTAATTTGTTCTTTAAGAAACCAATGTGATCCATTCGAACTACTTTAAAAAACTTTAGAGAAAAGATTACACACAAACCCAATTATGTCGTTCATTAAGAATACAATAAATTAATCAGTGAACTTAATCTCTTCTTCCTGTTAGCAGAACTTCTGGAGAGTCAATACGATAAGCCAGCATCGTTTGGTCATTGTGGCGTCTCTCAAACGGAAATGGAACATGTATATGACGAGATTCCTCTGTCGTCTCCATTCTGTATCAGCAAAGATACGTAATTATATTGAATTCCTAGATAAATCAAATCATTTTCCCTTGAAGCATTATTCTGAGAAAATGCAATTAGAATAGTAATTTCGTGTCTCAAAAATGTATAACTGAGTAGAACTATCGAGGGTGTACAAAATGTTATGTTAGGAATAACATATTAAATTTATATATTGCTTTGATCTAGAATATGAAGTTCAGAGTGTACGTAGTTTCAAATTGAGGACGTCATATCTCAAAACTGATAAAGATTCAATTATCCGTGCATTTATTTATACATTTTAAAGGATAAAGTTTTCGAGAACGAAAACATTCTTTCTCAAGAATATTCGATACTTATATTTAAGACTTATAAAGATTTTAAAAGACTTTACTTTTGTACTTTGACAAATTGTGTTTAGTTCCTTTAATACTTGAAATTGAAACAAAATATAAAAATATTTGATATCAAGATATAAATGTAAACAATTTAAATTTGCAAATTGGAATTTGTTTGATGAAAAGTTGACATTGAATTAATCGAGAAATTCTGACTGCTCAATAGGGTTTTATAGAGAAAGATCCGATCCTGATGATTAGATAAACAGAAAAGTGGAGCAAAGTGCATCGCGTGGCGCCGCGTGGTTATCGTTTGAAAAGTCACAACCTATTCGCGACCATAGAGCTTACCATGGATCACTTTACTCACAGAGTACATTTCAAGCACAGGCGTGCTATCGATCTTTATACTGTGCTAAGTCTCATGCTGTAGAACCTATAGCTGGATTACCCAATACGTCAATTGCAATCTGCCGATCGATCGTGAGAACATTTTCGGTAGATTGCAAATAGCTTCCATGGTGTCAGTAACGTACTCAGAGTCATTGGATTTTTTTTAAACATTTGAAATAAGGAGTTCCATAAGAATGCTTGAGGATAAACTTTGATAAACTGGAAAATATCTTACGCTAGAACCATGCTCATCACAGTAAGAACATCAGACAAATCATTTTTCATTCGGAATTGAAAGAACTGATCAATATTGATATTTAACATTGTTATATTTATCAATAGAGATACTAATTTCCATATCATACCAATTAAGTATGATTGATTGTATGGCTACATGTGTAATGAAGTGGAAAATATGAATAGTTCCTTTGTATTCAAAGCTCAGATTTATAAACCATCGTTAAATAGTCATTAGAGACATTACTTTGTAGTTTGTTATTATTTAATAATTTAGATACCTATTATGCATAAGTTTCGATCTTTACGTCTGATATCGACTTTTACAGTATATCTAAAACTAAGATCTTGTACCAAAGTACTATAAATTATAGTCTAATAGAAAGTAATTAAATTATCAAAATAAATTAGTCAGTTATTAAGTACTTCACTGCCAGATGCGAGAAATGATTATCGCAAAATCGAAGAGTACTTTCTTCTTCTACACAGGAAAAAGGAAGTACGAAATAATTTTTCAGATAGGCATTTCTCGATTATTCCGATTATCGAATGTCAAAATGTATTTTACTTTCATAAACATATCTTGTTAGTATAAATCTGCCATTATAAGTTCATGTAATTCATATAATGCCATGTAATCGTTAAAGTTTAAGGAAATGTATTTATGGTCAATCAAAACTATCTTGTACATGATCTTGTAAAGTGCAAATTCTACTCGTAACCGATAATTTAGAATAGTCGTGATTCTTGCGCAACCACTACTCAAGTATTTTTATAATAATGCGGTGCAGACAAACGTTCGGGTATTCTGAGACAAGTGAACTTGATAAGGATTTTAAAAGAAAGTATCTGTCAGATAGAAGTTGGGTTTCGATTATTAACCTACCTAGTAAAAGGCTTATATATCAATTCTGGCAAAAGTAATTCTATAAAGATTACTTGGGAGTGGGCGTCACTTTCATTCATATACATATTTATCAGTCTGTATTTATAAGTGTGAATGAATTTTATAATTCTTAATTTTTTATTTCTTACTTCTCTAGAAACAAACAACTGTAATTTTTAAATTTATGTTGATGTGTTTTTCCAAATAAAATATTATCCATAATTTTCGACTTGGTTTGTGATATCTCCCCCGATTTCTTTTCCATCACGTGTTTGAAGAATGTCTAAGAACATCTATTAGACTCATTTGAATATCCTTTTTTACGGCTGTTCATTACAATCCTTTTTCAGTAAAAAATTAAACCAATCCGCAAGAATTATTACAAGTATTTACAATTTAAGTATTTGAAAAATCATGTGAAATTATGAATGTCTTTTGCGAATGAATGACTAATTTCTGAGTCATAACTCGCATAATTAAAAAAAATATTAGCTATATCTTTAAAAATTCCAAGGTTATCCACTCCTGAATCAACAACGTGAGATCATTGATTATAAAATTCTTGAATTATCCCAATTTCTTGTGCATTATGTGTAACAGTGGACTAAAGCTCACAAAAAACTAAAGAAAGAGACTCATTTTAAAAATTTTCAAAGAGTTTTAGATATAATATTAAGCATAAAATTATCGACAAAGGCGCACATATGAAATTCTAGTATAAAAGTAATTAAACCGATAATATTCCGAGTAATATAAGATGAGATAAAAAAATCTTTGGAACAGTATTGGGATTTACGTTGTTGACATGCGTATAATGTAAATCCGCGCGTAAATCTTAGAATTGTGAGGAAATCTTGAGAATAACAAGTTGACCTCTGAACACTTTTATAGCATATGAATTATCTGCAGAACATCGCTCAGTAGTGGATGGATATTCTTTCTGTCAACATGTCGAATTCAATTCTGGGCGTTTTACTAATTTTGGCTTTAAGTGCCACTTCATGTTTTGCACAAGGTGTAAAAGGAGGATACCATGCTCCTCCATCTGAGAGTTTAGTTTCCTTTCCTGCTAAAGAAAGTGGCACGTGTTACAAAAGAGTTCCGTAAGTTGTAAATTTGCTTAAAAATAAATTTACTAGAAAAAAAACAAAAATAGTTTCATTGAAACAGATGATCCGAAAATTCGATGAGACTCTTACAATTTGTTATTTGAAACCTTAAGATGCAAACAATTCACATTAACAGTAAATTTTGCAAATTTAAATTGAATTAGCTCGTAATGCTTATTACTCATAGTTACAAAATTGACGCAATTGAGTATCGTGAGCCAATCCGAGCCAAAATATGTCACTCTTTTAATCTGCGTGACATAGTAACCTTTAACTCTTTAATCTTTTAGTTCGCTCTAATTAATATATTTTTCCCTCAAAATTGTAGATGGTTAATTCAAATAATTATAACGAGCAATTAATTTATGACTTTCTGGATATACTAAATGATTTTTTATATAGGACCATTTTTTGGAATTATTGATGCAAGTTAAAAAATATATTCTCAGCCAATTGTATTTCTGTTGTAACTTGTATACTAAATTCAATTGGATTCGTTCTGAAGTATGTTTTAGAGCACTGAAAAATAAGGTACACGTATTTTTTATATGTGCCCAGATTCATATTTAGGGGGTGAAATTGTTTAGCCTGAAATTATGTTAGTAGATTGCAGCAAAATATTTATTTTCCAACCATCAGCCCCTTAGACGGGGGTTAACTATCCCCTGTGGCTAACTTACACAAAAATTCCTGATTTTCATCCAAGTTATGTTATGTTATGTTATGTTTTACACACTGTTTCAGATTTAAAGAGGGTAAAATACCCTTAATTAAAATTTGTATTTCCTTAAACATTTTTAACAGTTTCTCTTTAATGGTCATAGTTGAAATTATTTTCAGGACAGGAAACATTGTTTCACATATTATAGGAAATAAATAAAATAAACAGTCCAATTTCGTATAACATAATAATTTATTTGCAACGCTTAAAATGCTTCATAAATGTGAAAGATGGTTTGAGGGTGGTTTACCTCCTTCGAATTAGAATGGGGGTGCTTCATGACAGGAGACTATAGATGTTTTATATTATCACAATGTCTTCTGTCCTGAAGATAATTTCCACTACGACCATTGAAGGGCAACTGTTACAAATGTTTAAGGGTATACAAATTTAAATTAAGTGTAGTTTACCCTCTTAAAATCTGAAATGGAGTGTAAAAAGTAGGGAATAAAATAATTCGATGACATCAGTTAAATAAGTGCCCTTTCTATCTATATATATATATAAATAAGAAAGATAAGCGTTTATTATGTCGTTATTGTAAATCTACGGAGTAAAAAGTTTCGAAATTCTTTGACATAGTGACCTGATTTCAGAGGACATTAATCGTTCCTTGTTTCTAATGCAGGTACACCCAAGCTTTGGCAGCTAATATATCAAACGGATACGTTCAGACTGTGCCTGGTACACAGACGTCGCAACAGGGTGTTAAATCAGTGAGTGCCTTAATCTCATAAGCTCTCAATATTTATCCTTGTAGAATTTTGAAGAAAGGTATCATGTTCTCCAACGAGTATTTTATATAAGTTCAGAGAAATTTTCATCATTTTTAAAAAATTGTTGAAGTCCGGGATCAGATTGAAAAATATAACACATATTTTGAAATTGGTCAAATCAAATACGTTTTAAACCTTTTTTAAATCTTTCGCAATATTGTTTGTTTTTTCTTCCAGGGTGGACTCAGTTTGGTAACAATAATAGACTGCTGTGATGGTTTTGTTCGTAATAGAGACACTGGAGAATGCGAAACTCACTGTGATGAGGGTTGCTTCGGAGGAGTCTGTATTGGACCAAACATCTGCTCATGCGATACAGGCTATACTGCCATAGAAGGAATATGCAAGCCTGTATGTAGCAGGCCTTGCCCATTTAATTCAGTCTGCCATTTGCCTGACGAATGCAAATGTAACGATGGGTATGAGAAACAGGATGGAGAATGCAAGCCCGTGTGTCATGACGGTTGCATAAATGGCGATTGTATCGCACCCGGAGTATGTCGATGTAAAACTGGCTTTTTACTCAACGAGGTCCACAGAGAATGTGTTCCTGTATGTGAAGGAGGATGTCCTAATGGAGATTGTGCGGGTCCAGGATTTTGTCGATGTTATCCTGGGTGAGAAAAATTTACAGTAATTATATCATACAAAGCACTTTCTGGATGATATTAATTATGGTTTAAAAATTGCAGGTACCAAAATCCACAAGGGGATCTTGAGACTTGTGAGCCCCAGTGTCCGAAAGGTTGTTATGGTGGTAAATGCTTAGTTCCTGGATTATGTCAATGTGAAGACGGATTTTCTCTCGACTCGACCAACACTTGCATACCAGTTTGTGAAAATGGATGTGCAAATGGAAAATGTGTTGGACCAAACCAATGTTCTTGCGATCCAGGATTCCATGAGGATGGAATCACCAGAAAATGTGTCAGCTCTTACATTGAGGAATATGGTCATAAAGTTACTGCACTTGATCAACAGAGTGGAAACTATGGCCAGCAGTCTGGTACTTATAATCAACAATCTGGAGGCTATGGTCAACAGTCAGGAAGTTATAATCAACAAACCGCAGCTTATGATCAGCAACATGGAAGATATGGTCAACAAGGTCAACCATTTGGGCAACATGTCCCAAATCAAGAAGTCGATGCTGGCCAGCAAACTACTTTAGAAGTTGACAATTTACAAGCTAGCTCTTGTGAAAAACATTGCATAAATGGAGAATGTTCGAGGAATGAGTGTATCTGTAATAGAGGATACATGCTCGACCAAACCGATGTAACTGGAACCAGGTGTCTTCCTGTTTGCTATGGAGGATGCAGAAATGGTTTCTGCAGTGCTCCAAACACCTGCTTGTGCCATCCTGGTTACACGAAAGATCGAAGCGTAAAAGGAAGGCAAATTTGTATTCCCGTTTAAAGCTAATTTTCTATGTAATTTTTAGATTATTATTAATCACAATAAAAATATCTAATTATTCTCTTGTACTTTAACTACCTTGTAAGAAAATGTTAAAATTGAAAATAGATGGATCCTAATGAGGATGTGTTTGTTGAAGTAACGTTAATGTTATAAAGACTCCCCTTCTACTTATTTCCATCCAGAAGTTTAATGATACCACACATCCTGCGATAAGAAAATATTTCAGAGATGATGGGAGCGAGAGTGCGCATATCCATTCAGTCATAGGAAGTTTAATAAGAAACCCAGATCGTGCGTTATAACTAGAGATGGGACATTTAATTATTACAACTTTAATTCTTCTTATAGTAATCAAATTAAGTAATAGTGTTTTAAGATCCAGCGATCCAAATGCCCTTTGTGAACATTCATTTAGGTAAGTAACTAAGAGGTGCTACCAGTTATTATTTGACCCATTACAATTTGAATTACTTTAAATAAGTCTTCAGAAAAACTATTCGTTTATTTAACACCGGACGTTAATTTCCTGTCTTCAACTTTATTAGTATCAATGGATCGGGATTGGTATATCATATATAATTTTGTAGTGATTTTCTAAACTACTTATTTCAGCATTCTTGTATCGGAAAGAGTGCCATATGAGGAAACATATAAAAATAGGTTTATGGGAGTATTCCACCGTACAAAAACTCGAATAAACTACAGAACAGAGGTGCGTGTATTTTTCCTTTTAAACAATAGATTATTTTCTCTTTTCCTTAATTCTTTTGCATCTATAAATAAATAAATTTTTCTCATAGTATCATACAGTTTGGCACAAGGATAAAAAATGTTGTCCAGGATACTTCGAAGTCGATTTAAACTGCAAGCCAGTATGTCAGGATAGTTGTCAAAATGGTTTTTGCTACAAGCCAAACGAATGTCGATGTAATTCTAGTTACACTAAAGATAAAAATAATAGCAACCGTTGTTTGCCAGTTTGTGAAAATGAATGCATCCAGGGTACTTGCACCAAGCCGAATATTTGTGTTTGCAATTCAGGATATTCTATGTTACCCGATGGTTTCACTTGCACGCCAACATGCAATTTTTGTCCAGAAAATTCTATCTGTACTGCTCCTAATATTTGTACATGTGTTTCCAATTATAAAATGGAGACAACAAACAATGGTTCAAAAGAGATATGTTCACCAATTTGTGACAGACCTTGTGTCAATAGCGATTGTGTCGCTCCAGATGTTTGTAAATGTAGACAAGGATACGAAGATTTGGATGGGGATGCTTTTAATTGTACTCCGAAGTGCAGTTCACCTTGTGATTTTGGGACTTGTACTGCCCCTGAGGAGTGCACATGCAGTCACGGATATAGTCGATCTCTAAACGATTCGAGCTGTCAGCCAATTTGTAATCGAGATTGCATTAATGGGGTACTTATTTATAATAATCGTTTTCACCCCAAAAATAGGACTTTTCTAAACAAGAATATATAATAACAGGTTTGCATTGCACCAAATGTGTGTTCCTGTTCTGAGGGATATGGTTATATGGATGATTCCGAACCCATTTGCGAACCAATTTGCGAACCTGCATGCGAAAATGGTCGTTGTACTGCGCCACAAATTTGTACTTGTGATGACGGATATAAAATGAACAATGAGTCCAAATGTGAACCCATATGCACTCAGATATGCTACAATGGGGTGCGTAAAAATGTTTCTATAATCTATATAAATACTATCAGTAACTTTTAAAATTTTAGGAATGCACAGCCCCTGAATATTGCAATTGTTTCAATGGATTCGAAAAGTCTGACAACTTGACGAATCTTTGTGAACCAGTCTGCAATACAACATGCGAAAATGGTCGTTGCACTGCACCGGAAGTTTGCACTTGCAACGAAGGATATCTGATGAATAATGAATCGAATTGCGAGCCTATTTGTACCAAAAGTTGCTACAACGGGGTCTGTAAAATATTACACAATTGCTTAATTAGAGTGTCTACTCAAATACTGCAAAAAAAATCCCTGATAATACTTTTTTAAATATTTTTAATCCAGATGTCAAAAATGTTATAAATACATGAATCAAATTTATCCATTGAAAATTCAAGTCAATTATTTGAAATTCTTAGAATTCTTTTTACATATCGTTTTTTTCAAGAATAACATTAAAAATTCAAAGATCTTATTCTCAGATAATTATTAATGAAGGTTTCCAATTTCGACTAAATTTTAAGTTATTGTTTTTTTTCTTCTAAAATGTCAAGTTTCTAATGTAGGAAAATTTTAGTAATGAGTTCGACTGTTTATTTCCACTTGCTTCATGTGTGACATTCTATAATTTTAATTAATTGGAAAATATTTCTAAATTCAACTATTTTCAACACAAAAATCTTTCAAACTCCAGGCTTACTGTATTCTGAACCAGTGTGAGAAAAAAAAGAAAATTTCCCAATAGTTCCCGATTTTCTAGATGAGTAGATACCCTGTTAATTACAAAAAGAAATATCTTCAAAGTTTATTTATCGATTTGCAGGAATGTACAGCTCCTGAGTATTGTACTTGTTTCAATGGATACGATAAAATCGACAACTTTACCAATCTCTGTGAACCAGTTTGCAACAGCACATGTGAAAATGGTCATTGCACTGCCCCAGAAGAATGTACATGCAATGAAGGATTCGAAAAAGAGTTTGATGAATGTGTTCCCGAATGTGAATGTATCCATGGATCTTGTAGTGGAAAAAATCGATTTTGTGTTTGTGAGGATGGCTACGAATTGTTGGGGGTTGAAAATTCGACAACTTGTGTACCTGTATGTGACCAAGATTGTGTGAATGCAGAGTGCATTTCACCCCACGTGTGTAAATGCCATGATAACTACGTCATGAATAATGGCACAGGTAACAATAGCACTTGTGTGAGTGCCTGTGGTGTGGAATGTGTCCACGGATTATGTCATCCGGAAGAAAAAGCATGCAGTTGCTTTTATGGCTGGACCGGAAGAAGCTGTGAAGTTGCTCTCAAATGTGCCGCTCTTTTTGATGAGAGTAAAATTAATGGTAAAATATTTACTAGGTGAGCAATTTTCCGTTTTTGTTAGAAATACCATTTATTCGAAATAATCTTGACAGTTGATATTTACTGTTATTTGCGATCTCAGTTATGGAAATGAAACAGAAAATACAACATATATGGAGTCTCAATGGAAGGGTCCCATCTGTGAGGAAGATTGTTTTCCAATCGATGCAAATCGAACAGATTGTTTTAATAACTCGATAATGAGCCTAAATTCTACAGCAGTCGTATGTTTTTTAAATTTGGGTATGTATGTATATTATAAATAAGGTTTATGAATACTATTTACATATTTTATCCAAGGGCTTTATTTTGGCAGACTTAGATTGCAATTCCGTGAGTTTACAAGCCCGCAGGACTAAAAGTGTCTCAATTATATGGTCCAGAATAATGCAGACAATGTACGGAGTAATACCAGTAACAATTGCAGTTCTAATTTGTTTCTTTGTAAGACGGCACAAAAAGAAAAAAAAGCCTATAGGTAATTAGCTTTAAATATGAAATGTTTTATTGCAGTGTTGTATACATTTATTATTTTTCGCAAATCAAATATTATTTGCAGAAGTCGTTTGCTCGGAATCATTTCGGAATCAAGATGCAACCGAGTGCCTCATTGAAGAAGAGGCAATAGATTTATGAATGATGAAAATGTAATTTATTGTTTATACCATACTACTTCTTTTATATAATTAATTTCAATATTTCTACTCAGACAAATATTTTTTCCTCATCAGCAATTAAAAAGATTGTATTGAGAATATTTGAAGAAAAAAAACATTCCCCTGAGTAGACGTCTGAAACTTCAGCCCAATGTATGGATTTATCGTACATTATTATGTATTATTATTAAAAATTAAATATTAGTCAACTATTTTTAAAATTGTAGACCTAAAAACTGCCATTCAAATTGCCCCTCAAAGTGGCTTTCACCATCCTCAACCCAAACTAAATACCTTCTCTCCAACATAACAAGTTTGTCAACAGCGAGATTACTCAAATCGTCGGGATCCGTTTCCGAGTATACCGTTTCCTTTAATCCCCATTCCAGTCTTTCTTTATACACTATTTCGCGCTTTTTCCTCCCACTAAAAAAAAAAATAGCAAAAACAAAAAAATAGGGGCTTACTCACCTCGTCGTGCGAAGGCGCTGATTGTCGAGAATGAAAGAGCGCACTGAGTATTGCGCAGGCTGGGTTTAAACCCCGGGTGGGGTGGGGGGTGGTGGGGGTAAGATGTCGATGCGCCGCCGGTGGCCGGTTTCGGGGGTTGACTCGCGCCGTGGGGGCGATGAGCGCACTTCTTGTCGCCCTGAGACTGACCTGCTGCTGCTTCTGGCTGGCTTGCATCGTCTTCCTGATTCGCCCATCCTGCGGCCTGCCGGATCAGGAGCAGGTCCATCGTCAGCATCCTCGTCGTGAACTTCGAGAAAATGAAGCATCTTCCCTGTTATCGGGCAACTTTAAAGTTCGGGAAGGCGAAGTCTATGACGACGACGACCTCCTCCCCGACGAGTTGGATGAGGATATCCTCGAGGGAAACTTTACGTCAGGTATTTATATCTTGAAAAATCTCGTTTATCAGAGTGAATCATATTAACATCACGCTTCATTGGTTAATGTAAAATTATATTATTTACGTTGTTTACATTCCTTTTTTATATTAGATGTTAAATGAGAAGTACAAAGAATGCATTGCATGTAGAAGTTGCCTTTGGAGCAATAGAGTGGAAAAAAATGATAAAATTATGCAGAGGAAAGAGCATTAACCTGGGATTTACGTTAGCGTGATTGTGTGAAAAAAATTGGAGAACTTGGTAGGATTTTGATGAAAGATTGATGATAAGAGAATAAATATATGTCATTTGCTGTTATCCTCCGGAGGTAGAGTTCGTACGCTCTAGTAGGGGAATCGATAAGGGTCCTCACCCTCAACCACTGCCGCGTGGTGTTTTGTTCGTGTAAGGAGAAATTGCAGTTTTTTAATTCATCTCGTTTAGAAATTTTTAAGCTAATTTTCAAATAAAACTGGAGATATTTCAACAAGAGAAAAGTGAATGTGTATCAATTTTGTCACTTGTCCTTTGTTTCTCGAAAGGACGCGAATCTTTAATATTAGATGTTTCTGTGAAGAAAAGTATTATATTCTCTCTGGTTATTTTCCAAGTTCGGTTTATCTAATATTCATATTATGTCTCTCTAGTCTGGCCCTAGTTGGGTCGACGTGAACCTGGTAGAAAATAATGTAAAATAAAATTTCTGTATTTTATTTATTATTTAATAAAACTGTAGCAGCTTTATATTCGGAAAATATTCCTAAGTATTTCTGTAATATAAATTCTCCCGTTTATAAATATATCCGACTAGTCGATTAGTCTCAGAAATCTAAGATCTTTCAAGGGCAAGAAAACTATGTCGATCAATGTAAAAGCAGATAAGCTCCTATATCTGTAAGACTCTTCTTGAAACCTACCCTTTCATTATTTTAATGAAACCAACTAAACATTTATTTCATAATTTCAATTCAATTCACGTAATAGATACAGTCTGGACTTTCCATATATCAAACAGAACCCAAAGCACAAGGGAATTGAAAGCTGCCATTTATTTCGTTCTCTCTCTAACATGATTTACTCGTATACCGTAAAATTCCAGAGTTTTAAGAGAGTCAATGAAAGGTTTATAGAAAGCTTCTTTTAGAATTGTATATAGATAAATAATTATGCATTACGCTCCTTGAAAATGCTCAGTAATATGACAAAAAATATTAGCATTTCTACTCTGGTAAAATTGGTGAGAAATATCGATATTTGGGCACTTGCCAAGAATAGAGTTGGCTATCAAACTCTAATATACTGCAGCAAAATGACAATTTGATATCATATCATTCCAGCAACATAAATCAAAATGAAATAATATATATTAGTTCAATAAGGAATCAATTATTAATAATATTTATTAATACTTCGATTAGATTATAAATAATTACCAGGGTTCAAAATTACTTAATACAGAGCGAATGCTTCACTATTCATAGAATGCAGCAGAATGCATGTGCATTTTAAAATGATCGATCCAAGTGTTGTGGCTTTCCTCTAACGAAAAAAACTTCTGATAGGTTCGCCGGAACCTCGGACAGGTAGATAATTCGATATTATTCCACCACAAAATGCTCTTTTCATCGATCTCCTCTATAAACCCTGAGTCGAAACCAATTTCATTGAAAGCCACCAGTGTAGCTTTCACGAAATCCCAAAAATTCACCCTAAAATTAAAGTGAAAATGTTGACATTTGATAAGCACGCCTCCATGAAAAATTGCAACTAATATAATTTAATTACACTTTGGAATGTACTTCATAGAGAAATATTGAATTAAAAATGAACCGGATTTAATTATTCATAGTTTCACATTTAATTCAACACATTTAAATAAAGATATATAAAGATATATAAAGACACTTTGTCAAGTCAGGGTCAAATATTTATGTTCAATAAAAAAATGCGATAATAAACAAATTTTATCTTTCTGTCTTGTTACAATGTTTTGAAATGATCTTTTGTAATCAAACTGGTGCGCACATTGTTAAGCGTAACCCACTTTGCATGCTTTAGTCTGTAGGAAGATCCATAGATCAATAAGCTCTTGAATGAGTTGTACCAGTACTTGAACATATATACGCACGTGTCTCGATACACCCGGAAAATAGAAGTTGCTTTCCACAGTAAACCACGTACAGAAGAGCTTGAGAAAGCTCTTATTGATTTTAATAAATACAGCTTGGACCACATACTGTGTCATACTATTAAACTAGAGTCTATCACAAGAGGGAGACCTCCCAAGATAACTCCTGAGAATTGAGAACGGTCCTTATTTCCTGCGCCAAGCTTGAATAGTGCTTTTTCATCCCTCGATGGTACTACTATTAACCTCACAAGTCTCTTGAACTGTTGGCACGTTATTCCAATATAACTCGCCCTTTCTTAAGACTGCAAACTTGCAAAATTCACTTTTTATAGAAATAAGAGGGTTCTTTTATCACTCCGATAATTTGAGCAAACTTGACTCTTTAAACTGACAATTTCTAAGTTGAATCACGTTGAGAAAAGATTCGATTGTTGAACCGACAATTCTTAGTGAAAATGGAAGAATGAAGTACGCAAATTGATCGAGTCTGACTAAATACGTCTTTTCCACTGATTATGAACATATTTAGAAGACTGAGCATCATTCTAAAATTTATTATATAAAAAAGTGTTCTAGAAAAATGAGATAGGAAAGTATATAAAGTCTGACAAAATGCTTTTTCCACTAAACCGATCATTACAAGTGAAAATGGAAGGATATAGTCAGACATGGGTCAAAGTTACCTTTCTCGATAGAATATGAATTTCCTACGAAAATGGACCGATTCTAGCTAAAAAGATCTTTTTTCATAATGTCTGGCTGAAGTAGGTTTTTCTACTGAAAGTAAACCGTAAATTTTCATTCAAGGTAGAGTAGGAGTAAGAGTGCAGAAGTCAGATTTATTATATTGAACTTTCTCGTAGAAAAAAAGCCAAAGTACATTCTCTTATTATATGGTACACAAATGCAATTTATTAAATGGGTATAATATTATAGCAGATTATGGTTGAATACAAAATTTTTTTAATTCTGAAATAAACAAAAATGATTTTTATTCTTGAAATAAAACACTTTTCATATCCTATTAAAAGGGTATATTTCAACTGTTGTCAATAATTAAACTGAATTAATTGTATCTGCTGTGACCATTTTCTGTTAATTAGCTCTGCTCGACATTTATTGGAACGCCGCTTATTTTTTAATAATCTTCTTCCCCTGAGAATCAAATTTAAATTACTGACGTCAAAAGATATACATAGATATAATATAAAAGGGTAAATATTCCATTTAATGTATTTACATAACGGTCAGTAAATACGAAATTGCAATTCGTATCTCGTTATAGCTTAAATATATTTCATTTCTGATTTTTAACTGAAATTCTAGAGAAGTTGATACCCAGGTGCTAAATTATTACGATTTCAGTTTTTATAAATGCAATTTTTAATTGGAAGAAGGCAATTAAAATCACTGGAGAAATAAAAAATATAATTGATAAATCCTTTCTGTAACGTGTGCTTTTTTTCATTTTTAATAGTTCGACATTTTTTCAGGTAATGGCCAATATCTGGGCTCAAAATGTAACCTCTCATGCAATCCACTATTACAACACGTCTTCTGCGACTCCGTCACTGGGAAGTGTGAGTGCGAGAAACTTTACCCTGTGCGCCTCGGGCCTACCAAGGGTTGTGCCAAACGTAAGTTCCTTTGAATTCAAACATCTTCCATTTTATCAGAGATAATCTCTCCAATCCATAAAATCTTAGAGATGAAGATAAATTACATTTTATTAATGCCATTCAAAAACCCACACATATAGTACTAAATTATGTCACATAATTACAGAACAAATTGAACGACCCTCAATATTTGTATAAAGGGTTTGACATTTCCTTGTATTTTGAAGAATAATTTTAATTTGTAGCGAAAAAACTCGGTGAACAATGTTTTTATCGGGCAACCTGTATATTCACGGATCAGCACGCAACGTGCACTCAAATCAAACACAACGCAGTCTGTGATTGCGAGGAAGGTTTTCACCGGGTCACCTTGTCGAGACCTAACAAGAAAGTCTTCTGTGCTGAAGGTATGTGACTGTTATGAATAATCACTTTTTCCCTAGAGCAAATTATTTAACTCGAGTCCTTTACAAGTAAAATGCAAACATTTAACTTCTACCCCCCACAATATGTACAATATACAAGAATATACAAGAATAATCCCGAAGAGAATAGTCTTGCTTTAGAAGAGTTTTATTGTTTTATTGTTAGCAACAATTTCTTATCCCCCATTTTTTACCCGAAATTTAGCTGATATTGATTAAATCAAAGAATTAGAAATCCTATTTTGTTGAATGAAAACATCCCTACTTTATCAAGGCCTAGCAGACCGAATAATGTCGATTAAACACAATGAGTGGGAGTAAAGTAGAATAGTGCGCTCTATATTTATGCATTCTATCATTTCTGTACACACTTCATGCATCAAACGAGCAAATAGCATTGTGGCCGACTAACTATCACGTCTGCCTTATATACTAGATTAACCATGACTATAAATTCATTACATAAGATCATTGTAAAACGATGAGAATGGAAAATAAAGCTGTGTAGGTAGGTATATTTTTATATATGTTCTATAAAGGTTCACGAGAAAACTCTTCACAGTTTTTTTTATATTCTCTTATTACAAAAATTATATTGCTATGCTTATATAAATAAAAAATTCAAAAGAAGCAAACTTTTTTTCTTCGTCTAGCCCATAGCTTTGGCTCTTACTCTACCCCTTTTTATTTAAATTCCAGTCAAATAAAATGTCAACCTTCTTCTAGATTTGGTGCTGATAAAGACAGATATCCCGACACTTCTCGGAATTGCATCAGGCCTCGCTGTATTCACAGGTTTAATATGCTTCGTATTGAAGCTATTCAGCTCAGCAAGGTATACGAGACCAAGACATTTCGCCAATGCGAATCATGCACCCCCGATGCTTTTTTCCGCTGATATGGGTAAGTCATGCAATGTACGAATA
>JAUESI010000015.1:1192160-1220814 GCA_032275145.1 Synergus laeviventris | reverse complement strand
AACGTCTTTAAAATATCACTTCAAATCCCTTTAAATTCCCCTATACAAATCCAACCAATAGGCGTATAGCGAGAACAATGGCTTCATTATTCAGTATGATTCACATCGAGACTTCAAGTTTATAGAAGCAGCTTTGATATAATCACAACCTCTCTTTTATGACAGGATTTCAACTTAAGATTAGGGTTAGAGTAGAGAAAGAGAATCTTAGTCAGACACGGAGTGTAAAATAGGCAAATATCCATATGGATGTGCATATGACATAAGCCCTCAAGAAATCTGCAAAAATTCTATGTGAAATTGCAACTTACACAGGATGTATAAATTTTATTGTTTTGAAATATTATGTTTTTATAATCGTAATTCATCATTTGAATCAGTTGGGATTGCATTTCGTAATGCTGTTCACAAATTCGTTTTCAATTACATTCGCGGAATATCATCGATACTAAAATTAATATAAAAACATGTACACAAACCAAATCTGAAAATCTTAGAGCTTATGAAAGATGCTTATAAAACACGCAACTCTGAAAATATACTGGAACTTCAATCTTCAAAGAAATGCCAACCTGTAGTCCCCAAACATACTATCTTATCAGCATCTACACCTCATTCCAAAGCTATAATTTTTTGCACCTATTATTTATATATATATATATATATATATATATATAGACATCTATAAAATCCTGATGGAAAACAAGTTTCCCACCTGGAATATCGAAATCTATAGTTTGCACTCAATCCAGAAAGTTGCACTAAACCCAGGAAAGTGAACTTTGGTCCAGGCAATCTTGCATTCGAATAACTTTATCGCTTTTCGAAAATCCTGTTAATTTCGAATGCCTTACTCACTAGCTCGAAAATATCCTGCTTTCGAATCCTTTTTCTCGCTTGGATGAATCCTGCTAATCTCAATAATCCCTTCGCTTAAAGGTATCCCACTGGCACTTCACGATGGACGACCTTCTTCTCGATCCAGTCAGAGAAGCAGCGGTGGGACCTTGAACTTCACTAGAAGACCAAGCAGCGCCGGAAGTCGAGGACCTCTGGTTCCGGCATCAAGAGCAGGTGCGGCCCGAGCCGCCGCCATCTTGCTTATTGCGTGTCATCGGCAGTCCATCAAAGGCGGAAACAAGCACCGACGTGCCCTTAGCGACGTAGCTGAGGGATCGTCTGACGGCCTCGGTAGACGAACACGATCACTATTCTGTGCCTCTGTCTCTGTCTTTGTCTTTGCCACTTCCTCTGTGTCGCAAAAATTCGCCTATCGCGATCCGGCACACAGAGGGGATTCTATCATGATGTCGCTGTCGATGTTGGTAGTCTTGTAGATTCGCTGTCGTGATATTCTTTTTCCAGCATCTGATACTTACTATTCTTACCCTTCTCTGCGACGGAAAGTTTTAAAATTCTTGAGAACGAAGAATGAGAGAATATAAATAAATCTTTTGAAATATCGTTAAAATCCATCAAATACTTTTGAAATTCTGCGAATTTTTTCAAATTACTTTATATTCATGGATATCGTTTCAAATCTTTTGGGACACCTTTTGTCAAATCACATCTAATTCTTTTTTATCCGTATAGTTTTTTCAAACTCACTTTAAATCTTTGTCAATCGTTTTGAAATCATTGAATTTGTTAATCCTTAAAAATCACGTTTTCATTTCTTTTAAACTTTTCTAAAATGAGCCTTAAGTAATTTTTGATAGGGTTCATCCTGGCTTTCGGAATGCCGGCTATTTAATAGAGGAGGGTGTCTCATTTTTTTTCTCCATCCCAAATCCTATACATAAATTATCGATTTTGGTTCACTGATTACTTTCTCCTTAAAGAATTGAAATCTACTATGGATTCTTTCTCCTCTGCTTGCGAAAATGTTGTGAGCACCGTTTTTTCCAAAAATCCCGCATGCTGGTGTCTTCAATATCTTTTCATCCCTGTCAATACTAAATATTATGTTCAAAATAATATTTTAAATTGGAACAACTAATTTTTCGATGTGAGAAAATATCAGTTATTTTGAAGTATCCTTTATTATTTATGTTCCTGTAATTAATGTCAAACGTGTACTGAAATCAGCAATCAAATTTCTATTTGTGTATTTAAATATAGGTGACAGTAAAAATTATCTTTTGAGTGACATTTAACATATTGTTTCAGCACGTAATGAACCCACGTAAAATTGCAAGAGCAAGCGTGGGGTAAATAGGTTTCCTGCGTCATTCATATTTTTACTGTGTCAAGTAGGCAGGACATCCATTTTTCAATTTTTATACTTCTTTCATGAATCTATGTAATTTCTATTTGTCGACAGACTTCCCACGTCAAGATAACAATCCAAGAATTGATCAATGCTTCTTATTACGCAGAGTTTGCTGTTGTTATACTACCTAAGATAGTTATATTATGTAAAAAATATATTCATATTTCCGTATAAAGTATATTAAACATTTATAGCAGAAATATCGAAATTGCCGATTCAATATGTTAACATGTTTAATTATCGGGAAGCTATATTTCAAATGAACAATTTCCTGCCTAGAATAATTCCTCTCCACATATTCCAAAATACGAACAATTTTAATATTATATTTAAGAAAAGTTAAATTTAGATTTGAAACGATTGAAGATATTCTGAAAAAAATAATTATGGCCTATAGGAATCGGAAGATTCCAAATTTGCAATGAATCGCGATATACTATAGAAAGACGGTTTTTAAAATAACGTTTAACGAGACAGCAAGATGGCAGCGGTTTTTCTACATAAATAGTTTCTCGAAATCAATCAAACGGTTCTGGTAAGATCTAGCTAGTGTTTGTTCACTCGCTTTCTTGCTGCACAAACGCATGTAGAATCAAGAATTTTACTAGTAGCTTAGAATAGTTGCTTCACATAGCTTTCTCACTTTCTGAGCCGTTTCTCAAGTCTTTTTAATCTTTACTTTTTTTTCAGCGAATAATACGAACTTAGATTAGTAAACTGTATAGATTTGCAATTAATAATTTCTAAATATTCAAAAACGTACACACATCGACTTTTCAATACTTCAAAATTTAACAAATTCAATGCCATAGAGTTATTCTCTAATAAACACAAAAGAAACTTAAATAAACAGGCCAACATTTATTTCTAAACTGCATTGATGAATAAAAAGTATTAAAACGTCGTAATTACAGGTAGGCTTCTAGGCAGAGATTTTATAGAACTAGTCACATAATTTAGATCTAGTGAAAAGATATTTTTTAAATTAATTCCTATTTTTATTCTTAATTTAAGATCTAAAATCACTTTATTTACAAAATACTTCACCATACTAGACCTCTATTATATAATTTCACATTCATCCAATTTATTATCTTATATACCAATAATATTAATAAGCATGATTAAAATTACAAAACGTCAGATAGTAATCAAGAAATTAAAAATATATATCTCATAAATCGAAGATTGAATTATGTCAAGTACCATTTGTCTGGCTCTAGGTTCTCGTCGTCCTAGCTTGGCCTCAGTGCACAGTACGACCTCGTCTGCAAGGAGTTACAGTGCTCGAAGACTCGAACGTGAGAGGAATGAAAAGGAACAAAGACAGGCTCTTCAGGAACTTAGATTAACCAAGCAAAGGGAGCAACAACAGCCACAACAGCAACAAATTGCTCCCACGCCCAGTCCCAGGACTCCTCACTCCACTGACGAACTCTTGCCAGCAGTCGAAGAAGGAAAAGAGCTATTTTATAATGAGGTAATCTATTCTTTATTGTCCAATTTCAATATTGATACCAAGTATTTTTAATAAATTATTACACTCATTCCTGCATATCTATGACCTATTATAATTTTATAAATGACTTCAATTGTTATTGCATGAGAAAAATAGTCAAAGGGGTGAATTTGATGTAGTATAGTATCAATCAATCTTCAAAAAATTGTATCTGCAGGTTCTCAAAAGACCTATTAAGTCCTACAATTAGAGGTCTAAAAAAGGGCTAAAATCCTTTCCAATAGTGTAACAATTTTTATTGACTCGTGTTAAATTTTCTCCTATCCTAAAGAACTGTCAATGTGCGCAGCAAGTACCCACGACTTCTGGTACTTCGGGAACGTCCAGCTCAACAACGAGAGTTGCAGCAAAAGAAATCACACCTGCCACAATTACGCCGCTGTTCGATAAAGACGTCACAACTTGTATGACAACTGACATCTTCAAATCATAGCCTATTGATAACAGCGAATTGAAAACCTTCAGGTAGCTTTTCAAGGCCGAGTGGCAGGACACTAGATACATAATATCATTCATCCAGTAATGGAGGAGTGAATAATGTGCGTTTAAAAATTAATGGACGATTGTCACAATATTATATTAACGTTCGCTGCGAACTTCTTCTAATCTGCACATTAATGCATGTATAAAAAAATGTCTATTGTTTATTGAATCACTTTACTTACGTAACAAATTTATTACGAAAAAAACAGTCTTTTTATTAGCCACATTTGTGGTAATCGTGAAAAATAAACAAAAAATTTTTATTTATCTTGCAATTATCAAAGTTACAGCAGCGAGCGCTGTAACGAATGAAGTGTAAAAAGCTAAGTAGATAAGTCGTAAATATAAAGCCGCGGTACGCCTAGTTTTATATTTTTTGATTTATAATGGATGTGAATATTGTTTCTGTGATATTTCCATAGGATTGAATGTAATGAAAGGCCAGTTTTAGAAGATTTCACAAGTTGCTTTTAGTCTTAGTTATTGAAGCTTCACTGAGCTTTATTTTACAGTTTTATTCCAGAAAAGCCCGAAATTACTTTACAATATTCATTTAATATTGACAATAAAATTAATGAAATTAATCAAATTCGAAGGAATTTATCGGTGAATTAGAAGTACAGCTAATTTCTGTTATCCAACTTGAATTTTTTTTTTAACCTCGGAATCTTAAATTGGAATCTTAAATATCCTATAAATCATTCAACGTGTAAATTTCTAAGACCGTTTCGAAGAGATGGAACTGAAAAATCGATACGTATTGCACAATTATTTCGGCTAAATTATCGTTCAGCCAATATAAAAAAATAAGGTGCTTTCAACGAACGACGAAATCATGTCACGAAGCGGTATATTTTGCCCTTTTTAAATTACGAAATGTATGAACGAAACTGCTGAATGGATCTAGAGGCTCGAAGTACGGCGATTGAATTTTTTCCGCTCTCCGGCGCGTTAAGCCGTGATTATATGCTATAATACATGTCGTGTTCTATTCAATATAGTTTTCTGCGATATTGATTATTGCTCAACCTCGCCTTTCTCCACTTCCTTCCTGCCTGAACTGAAAACAGAAAAAAATTATGTATTTATTCCAGAAGTTAACATTTATATTAATATATATATTTCATTTTCATATATACTTTGGCATATACGATTTATTAGTTCAATAATTATTACATAATATGAATTATTAATCTAAGTTAGAGTCTCGACTAGAGCTAAAACCTTATCTTGGAAGTTTGAAAGCAAATTCTATTAAACTGTTATTGAATTTATTGAAGCTATTGCTGAAGGAACTACTATTAAGTCATTCCTATAAACGTCCTACTTCATCCTTCCTAACTGAGCAATCGAATACAAAATTTAATATTTAACTATTGAGAAGTGGAACATGATTTATAAACTGTTTTATTTAATATAGAAGATAAGTCTGCAAATATGGAAATCCCATTGAATCTATCCTGGCATACAATTTTCGCCCTTTCTAGTCAGTCCTATTTGCCAATATGTGCCTATACTGGTATCGAACATGCTTGTTTCATTTTTTATAATATTGTATTCCTAATTTGTTCTTAATCCTGATGACAAATTCAGTGGAAAACTTATTATTAATACTGCACAAATAATTTTCCCAACGAAATATTTGGCAGGTTTATTCTTTCAGTGTCGGGTATACTTTGATATGCGCTTTTCTTCTCTTCACTTGGTTCAAAATCTGTCTGGTTGTTATTTATGTTTAAACTGAGGTACAACTCTTAATTTCACTTCCAAAAATTGGTTCTCTTATTCCAATGACTGACTCATTCATTAATGACAATTGCACCTCAGACCATAAAAAAAATTCATTTCCGGCAACCACCTTTTGTTCAATGAATGTGAAAAAGAATTTTTTATACATATCAATGTAAGTCATTCCTTGTAGCATCTTTTTATATAGTAATTTTTACCTATACAAATGTTAAATTAATATTGTTAATCGTAACGAGGATAAAGTTTAATATATTACAAAGAAAGCAAGATAGTGAATGTATTCCATATTTGAAGACTCCGATAGAAATAGTAATCATAAGTAACTACGAAATATGGTTTTAAAAGAGATTGGTCCAGAGTCGACTCAATCGTAAAATTATATAAGATGCATTAAATAAAAATTAAGACACAACAGTTTAAAGACAAATGCATCCTGTGCATAATAAAAATAAGTATTTCGCACAGCATTCCTTAATTACCATCACTGTACTTGAAAAGAAAACATTAATAATTATTAGAGTTTATCAATATTCATAACCATTAATATTTATTGGTGAAAATAACATGTATATTAATTAAAAAATACCATTTTTAGTTAGAAAAAGTGATACAGTCAAATTTCGAAATTGTAGGAGGGAACTTACAAAATTTGTATATTATACATATTTGTTGCATTGGGCAGTACTTCATATAACAAAAGAGTGTAGACATTTATAAGCTTGAGTCGACTTTGATAGAATTTTATGGTAAATACCCAATTTTCAATCAGTGAATCGTGTATCGATTTCGTTTAATGCTGCAACGTGCGCTGCCTTTCTCAAAAAAGGGAAAATTACAAAGGTCGTACAATATATACAAGTTCGACCAATTCGCATGAACGTATCGGTCGAACAACTATAATTATATATTGATACACATATATTATAAATAAACGCATTCATTTATATATATATATATATATATATAAAATAACCAAATAATATAGCAACGCCTTATAATCACGTATCTTCTTAAGGCGTCGATATATATATTATCTGATATTACTATGATTTATAAAATCAATGTACGACGTTATCGTTTTAACCCTTTTAAATGTTTACTGTACGATAAATTATTGTAATATAGTCGTTGGGCAAATAAAGCTCGTTTTTCCTATATTTATAACTATTTATTTTTCTCCATTTACAAATATTAAAAATGTGAAAATCCTTTAGACCAGAAGTTTGTGTACCGCCGCCTATTTCTCTTGCCTTTTTCGGACTAGGGTAAAAAAATAAAACAAAACCTATATTAATCTCCAGTTATAAATGTATATTTTTCTTCAGAAAAGTGTTATAAAACGCGCATTACAAAAAGATAAAAATCAGTCGTGTGAATTTCTTTGCAAATACAAATAATGTGTACAGGGTTGAACTTGACTTATTTAAAATTAGCATAAGAAGAATAATACGCTTTAAATCACATTTAAAAACTATATTCTATTAGAAACGTTTATTTTAAGCCAATTTTTCAAATTCGAGGAATGCTATGATAAATTTCAAGCGAAATTGATCAATTTGAATATTGATCAATTTGAAAATATTTGAGTCTTGTTTTAAAAAAACATTAATTTTTAAAATCTCCCTCAAATTTCCTGCAGAATATTAGTATCAAAAATTTAATCGACTTCTTCAATGGTTGGTCCTCCTGCAGGAGCACCGCAGGGAGCCCCACCAGGCACCCCACCAGCACCTTGATAAAGTTTGGCAATAATGGGATTACAAAGAGCTTCTAATTCTTTCTGCTGATGATTAAATTCTTCTTTATCAGCCAACTGATTAGCATCCAACCAAGTAATTACTTCGTTGCACTTTGAAAGTATTTTCTCCTTATCACTCGCATCAATTTTATCTTTTATCTTCTCATCCTCAACGCTGGTCTTCATATTGAAACAATAAGACTCAAGACCATTCTTAGCAATAATCCTCTCCCTCTGTTCTTCATCTTCGTTCCTGTATTTTTCAGCTTCGTTCACCATCCTCTCTATATCATCCTTAGACAACCTTCCCTTATCATTCGTAATCGTGATCTTATTTTCCTTTCCAGTTGACTTATCAACAGCTGATACGTTGAGAATACCATTAGCATCAATATCGAAGGTCACCTCGATCTGGGGAACACCTCTAGGGGCTGGAGGAATTCCAATCAACTCAAATTTCCCCAAAATATTATTGTCCTTTGTCATTGCTCGTTCGCCTTCATAAACTTGAATTAGGACACCCGACTGATTATCTGAATAAGTTGTGAAAGTCTGATTCTGCTTAGTAGGAATGGTCGTATTCCTTTTGGTCAGAGTCGTCATGACCCCTCCAGCGGTTTCAATGCCAAGGGAAAGAGGTGTCACATCCAAAAGCAGAAGGTCCTGAACTTCCTCGGACTTATCGCCATGCAGAATAGCAGCCTGGACAGCTGCACCATAAGCCACAGCCTCGTCAGGATTGATGGACTTGTTTAGTTCCTTTCCATTGAAGAGATTTTGAAGAAGCTTCTGGATTTTCGGAATTCTTGTGGAACCTCCGACAAGAACGATGCTGTTGACATGGGCTTTATCCATCTTTGCGTCCCTCAAAGCCTTTTCTACAGGTTCGAGAGTACTTCGGAAAAGATCAGCACAGAGTTCTTCAAATCTTGCCCTCGTCATGGAAGTGTAGAAATCGATTCCATCGAAAAGAGAGTCGATTTCGATACTCGCCTGTGTCGAGGAACTTAGAGTCCTTTTTGCTCTTTCACAAGCAGTTCTCAATCTTCTCAAGGCTCTCTTATTAGAAGAGATGTCCTTATGGTATTTTTTTTGAAATTCTTGAGCAAAGTGGGTAACCATTCGGTTGTCGAAATCCTCTCCACCGAGGTGAGTATCACCAGCTGTTGATTTAACTTCGAAAATTCCATCCTCAATTGTCAGGATGGAGACATCGAAGGTTCCACCTCCAAGGTCAAATATGAGGACGTTCTTCTCGTCAGAAGCCTTTTTATCGAGTCCGTAAGCAATCGCAGCAGCTGTTGGTTCGTTTATTATCCGAAGGATGTTTAAACCGGCAATAGAACCGGCATCTTTTGTAGCCTGACGTTGTGAGTCGTTGAAGTAGGCAGGTACAGTAATAACTGAGTCGGATATTTTCTTCCCTAGGAAGGCCTCTGCTATTTCTCTCATTTTTACGAGAACCATTGAGGAAACTTCTTCGGGGAAAAATTTCTTCATTTCCCCTCTGTACTGGACCTGGATTCTTGGTCTACCATTGTCGTTGATGACGGTGAATGGCCAGTGTTTCATGTCGCTTTCTACAGTTGGATCATCAAATCGACGGCCAATCAAGCGCTTTGCATCTGGAAATTAACAGAAATAGTGAGTTTGGAAAAACAATTGATATTATTTTTTATTTTTTTAACCCTCATTTGCTATGAAAAATAGAACACGGTGTCTACGCAAATCCTAAAAAAAAATTCCCGGATAAATCCAGATTTAAATTCTAGAAAACTTTAAATATATTTTAATAATAATTATATTAATAATTTTATTTATTTAAATAATTATTATAATAATTATTTAATAATAATTATATTGGAATATATCACCATTTTATATGCACCTGGAAATTTTCTTCAATTGAATACATTTTCAAAAATGATACAGTGAATCATGAGGCTATTTTTAATCAAAGTATTCTGTCTGCACGGGCACGGTCTTAAAATAAACTTTCCTACGCTAATTTTCGAACGGTGGGTGTCAACTCTGTGTATTAAAATTGATGCTAAAATCAAAATAATTCACGAGAGTTTATCGATAGGTTTAAAAAAGTTTCTTTTAATCTCTCGGTGACTTTGTAAACAAATAAATTGAGTAGTTGCAGAAAAAATGAAATAGAGGCTAAATTAATTTTTTTAGATGTTTAAAAATATGTACTTATAAATAAAACAATTCTTTTTAAAACACTTACCAAAAATGGTGTTGCTGGGATTCATAGCCACCTGATTTTTGGCTGCGTCACCGATAAGTCTTTCAGTATCGGTAAAAGCAACATAACTAGGGGTTGTTCGATTTCCTTGGTCATTAGCAATAATTTCAACCTTTCCATGTTGAAAAACACCTACACACGAGTACGTGGTTCCCAAATCAATTCCAATCGCTGGTGCCTTTTCCATCTTCGTCTTTTACTACAAAAAAATGTTTATATTTATATTTGGTACATTTTTCTGGGTTTAACATAGATTACCTGAAATTTGATAATAACACTTCTTTTTAAATATAGTATTGTCTTTTGTATTCTTTAAATTTCTTTTTTTTTAACGATGGCTTCTATCAAGTTTATCTTCTTTCAAATTTTATTTTCCGTAGCCTGTATGTCAAATTATTAAAACAAATGAATTAACAGATTATATTAATAATATTTATTCGATAATTTTAATTTATTTAGAACGAAAGTGATTAGAACTGTCTGAGTTATTATTTATTATTAATAATAAACTTTGTTCTGTAATTTTTACATTTTTTTGTAAATAAAATTAATTCTAAACTGTAAACAAAATTTTTTAAACCTTATTGATTGAAAACTCGAGAACCGACAACTCTTTATAGAATTTAAGTGCGTAATATGCCTAGAGTCCAAGTAGTGAGTGACCTTGGTGATTTAGACTATAATCGCAATTCGCGACGTTTACAAACGTTTTTCCTTAAAATCAGTCAAAATTGTAAAAAAAAAAAATACCACAAAAAATGTAACATTTTGTCACCAATATCTAAGATTTAAATTTGTATTCGCGCCAAACTTAACTTTATTATCAAGATAGTTTAAAACTGATTAATGAAAAAAAAAGACAATTTAAATTTAAATTAAACTCACTTCTAGACTCTTCAATACAAAATAAATGCCTTCCAATTACTTTTCACAGTACTTGCACTTCTGTGTTTATCTTTCAAATTCTCAGGAAATTCTGTTACCTCTTGGGCTCTTGCCTCTCTGCGGCTTTTATATTTTGTATTTTCTCTAGCGAAAACTTCTCGAAGTTTCTACAAAGAACCAACAGGAAATTTGCAGCAAGGCGACGTCGTCCAATGATTGGATAGCTCCAGAAGAATCGACAGGAGCGTCTCGCGAGTCGTCGAATTGAAATTGAATTACGTACATATATCTAATTATGTATATACAAAATTTTTTCTATTATTAGAACTGCGCTTCAAGTTTCACGTTTGGGTACCTTTATTTATAAAAAAAAAAGTTAGGTTGCAATAAAAGAACAATTTTCCTCTTGTATTTAATCCGTTTTCTAAAAACGTAAAATTTTCTTACAATATCACTCGAGTCCTGATAGACAACGTCGCAAGTAGAATAAATAAATGATTATATACTCTCAAGGATTGTAAAAATGTTCAAAAACTTACATTAATGTTTCACTTCATTGTATCACGCAGGATTCTTAGGAACACAATTCACACAATATTAAACAACTTTTTTGAAAATCACTAATAATTCCTAGTTTTTCCAAAGAACAATTTTCTCTTTGTCATAGAATTTTCTGTGTAATAATAAAAAACTCATTTTGATCAAAGATCATAAGGTTATTGGATTCAAGTTTTCGCCTTATAATTTAATTTCATTATTTTACTCAACAAATGAGAATTTGCTCTTTGCATTTTCAAATATAAGTATGTGTACAGGACAAAAAAATCTTTAATTTAAATATTTTTTGCATTAAACAAAGAATTCGTGATCTAGTCTCAACTTTAAATCATTTCATTTTACACCAAAAGTATTGAAAGTACAAACTTTGTTCGCTCTAAATATATATTTCTATTTAAAAAATAGAAATCTTCCACCTTTAGAGAGTGGGAAAATATGTATCTATTTATAATATTTGTTAAGTAAAATGAGATCAAATTTTTAGATTAGAACTAGGATTTAACATCCTTCGAAGTTCTGAAAACTGTCTCCAAATCAAAAAGAAAATTATTCTTTGCACTATTATTTATTGTATATAAAAACAGCCATTCCCTTCGATGTGCGTGACATGACAGTTGTTCTCGGCTTTTTTTTAGCAGTTATGAGTACAAATAATTGGCGCTAATTTATGAGTGATGGAGAATGGAGATTTGTCTTTTAGATTCATAAAGCGACATGAATACTTTAGATGGATGCGATTTAAATGTTAGAAAAGTAGGACTGGTAAAGCATTCCCATGGACGTCGTAGCAAAAAGTGTGAAACAACTCCACCAAGTTGCAAATCCCAAAACGCCTCTGAAGACATCTACAGTAAATATCTGAAATAAATTTTTAAAAAATGTTATCTTAAAACATATTAATCTTCAATAATTTCATTTTGGCCTTAAACAGAATCCTATAATCAAAACTGCTTAAAAAAACTGTAAGTCCCGAAGAATGTGTATAATTTTACAGGTATAAAATTCGACCAAAAATATTTGTAAAAATTTCAAGAGAATTTAAAAATAATTTAAAAAGCTTTAAAATATTTTGAATTCCTATGGTTTAACGTAATAAAAAAAGGTAAAGAGAACGTACTTGCTTTAAGGAACTGACAGCGAGTTGAAGCTCTTGAGCACTTTGAGCGACAGTTTTCTCGCCATCGGTTGAGATAATTGTTGATGGAAGAGGAGATTCGTCGATTGGACATTCTTCGTACACAATTTCTTTATAAAGCCCCTCCCATGTGTAACCACCAAGTGTTTTGTACATTAGTGTGAAGTACAAACACATTATCAAAGGTGCGATATACTGCAGTGAAACAACACAGAGGTAATAAAATACTGCTGCTATCTGTAAACAAGTAATTGGTAATATTACCAGTTATAAGGAATTTGAATAATAATTTTAAAAGTATGAATTAAAGAACCTTTTTCTGTAATTCTATATTTGATATTCTACCAGCCTCCTTCTTCTGTACGTCTAGTCTTTGATTCGCAAGATTAAGATAAGATTGCAGGTACACTGGCATCATTGCCAACTTCAGTAATACTACGACTACAATTGCTATCAACCGCATGCTATCAAAAGTTGAAGTACTCATTCTGAAATAAAAAAAAATGTATTTTAGAATCATATTTCTATGATTTATCATATATAATAATATTATTTTTTCGTAATAATCTTACAGTGGTGCGGTCATTCCACTGAATACTCTTTCAGTAAGATAGTCACGACTTATAGGTTTAAACCAGAGGGTTACTAATAAAAGTGGAGAAGCGTAGCTGAAGTTTGCGAAGAGCATTAATATCTTTTTGTCCTTATAAGATCTGGAAATTAAAGTTGCAATCACATTTTGAGAAGATTAGGCACTACTTATAAGCTCAATATTCAAACTCTTCATTTTAATCAACAAATACGTATTAAAGTTAGAAATTTTTTTCTCTGTAGCCACCCTTCGATTTTGAAAAAAATATTTACAGAGTAAAAATATATTTAGTAATAATATTTGTTAAGTAAAATGAAGAGACAGAATTTCAAGATTGTAACTTAAATCTAACACCCTTAGAGGTAAAATTGATATTTACCTCAATGTATCCCAATGCATTTTCGAAACCCTCAAGCCAGGGAATGTGAAAAGCGAGCCGAGGAATCCACACCAGACAGCGAGAACGAACTTTACAATGATTTTCGATGCTGGACCGCTGAAATTGATTGAAGAAATGAGTTGGAGTAATAAAAGAATTCAGTTTAAATTAAAGAGAGAATACTTACGTTGAGCTCATCCCTTGCTTTTCCAAGAATATAGAAGCACTGTGATTAAAACTTGTGTAGGCTTTTTCCAAGCCAATTTCGAGTGTGTTTTCATCGATGATAAGAACCATCATTGCTACAAGAAGATATGCGAATCCTGTAACAATGCAGGTAGATCTTTCACCGATGCTCTCTTCTCCTTTGAAGTATTGAACCCAGAGAGTGAGTAAAACCTTACTACATATTGCATCAGGAAAATATTTTTAAGGAATTACAATTATGGCAAAAACAGACAATCGTTTTAGCAATATAAAAGGATACAATGCAAATCCCAGGACAAGAGAACACCACAGCATGCTGAGATTGATTTCGTCTTTAATTGGATACCAGCTGTTGTATATCTTAATCCAAAGAAACGAAAATAAGTTTTATTAAAATTATAACAAAAGAAAGATAGGAAATAGAAAATTCTTTCAACAAAAATTTAAGTTATAATCTCAAAATTCAAATCCTTCATTTTATTTAATCAATAATAGAATTATAAATTTTTTCACTTTATAACGGAACTCGCTTTTTAAATAGAATTGTAGATATGGAGTGAAAAAATACATAGTTTTAATATATTTTTCGTCAAATGAAAAAATTTAATTTTGAACTTAAAAATTAAATCTAAAATCCTTAAGGCAATATAATTATTATTTACGTCAAGGAAAGAAAAATAAAATTCATTAAATGCCTTATTGATACATCAAAATATATAAATTGTGAAAAATCACCTCTGTTAGTGTATAAACGACTCCAGCGTAAATTGAAAAATCCATGAGCCAAACATAGTCCATGTAAAATTTTAAATGGACAACATCTAGTGTTGAAACTTTTGCACTTTCTAGTGTGATGTCCAAATTTCGAGGAACTTGAAATACGTCCGCAACCTTACCATTTTCAGCGTGTTTGCCCTTTTTTGGTTTTTCTTTTACTATCCCTGCACGGGTTCTTAACTCTTGGTCGGTAGGGTATAAAAAACGAGTCAATCTAAAATTAAAATTGCAATTGTGTAGTTTCAACTTTTCAGACATGTGCTTCTTCAAGAGGCTTCATTTTACTTGAATCCAACGCCATTAATCCTTACAATTAATCTGATTAAAATAGAAGGATATTATCAATTAACATACCCAGTTGAACATAGAAGCCATCTAGCAAATGAATAATGGGGACTCAATTTTTGAATTACGCTCACCATTACCAATGTAATGACCAATTGGGCTCCTAGTAAAGCCTAGAATGTTTAAAAAATGTATACTTTTCTACAAGCACTATGAATGAAAAATATCACAGAATAATTTGAAAATGTGTAAGTAATAAGTAAATAATATATAAGTTAATAATATATGTATATATTTTTTTTCCAAAACGAAAATTTTGTTCTAAACCTAATATATTCTTAGTCTTTATATCCAAATTAACTACACAGTTAAAATTCAAGTCAAAATTGTTGTTTAAAATGTAAATTAAATATTCTTGTCTGATTTTATAATAAATACAACTAAAAATTTATATTACTTACCATGGTAAAAGTTAGAAAAGTCGAAGAATTGTTTAAAAACTCGGACATGTACTAGTCCTCTAAACTTGATTAGATTAAATTTATGGTAAACAATAATTTCCCATAAAGAATTTTATTATCTGTTTTAATAATATACATCGCAGGTGCTATTTTTACTTTGTTAAATTTATAAATAGTATACATTCCAAAATGAGCTATCAGCACCTCCCTGGTAAAATTGTCTATAGTTCACCTCTGAGCTCTAGCTAGCTGAGAGCAGAGAGTCTCTGACAGAATAGGGATTATTCTCTTGTATTTCTGTCGTCTGCTGTGTGTTTCAAACGAATTTGTTCAGGTGGCGCTTTTTCAAAAGGGCGCGAAAATTTAAAATAGATTCAAGCATCTTTTAAATTAATAGCTATTTATGATTATATCCTATACCATCCCAATTGCAAAACATAATTTATTTTTATAACATTTTTCTAATACTGAATATTATTTAATTTAGGGAATGAAAAATATTATATAGAAAAATTACGTGGTATTGTGAAAAGTACAATAAACTATTTGAAGTTTAATTAAACGTCTAACATAAAATAAAAAAAGATATTTTAAGAGATATAAAATAAACTGTAAAGGATTTAAATGGATTTCAAGAAAAAAAGAAAATTTCAAAGTACTTAAAAAGATTTTAAATGATTAAAAAAATTTCGTCACATACAAACATTTTTATTGGAATATTAAGGATTATGAGAACTACAGTTTCAAGAGATTTCAAGTCCATAATTTCAAAATATGAAAATTATTTTTGAATTCCTTAAAATCTGTCTTCACATGACATTCTAATTTTTAGTTCACATTAAATATTTCTCTTCATAAAAAATGTTATAATATAAAAATTGAGTGTGCATACATACTTTAAATAAAAAAAGCTTTATTCGTGAAAAACGTATTATACATTCAGAAATGTATACCAACTGAAAAATACAATATGCGTGATTTATGTTTCGTGATATAATAGCATTTTAGATAGTGATACTTATTATAATTTATACCGCATCATATGTCAACTTTTATGATTTTTTAAAATCGAATTGGAATTGGAATGAGATTTCCATCAGAGGATCTGTAGACATTTTGATGTTGATTCTTGTTTTCTGATGATAAACTCAGTTCTGCGCTTTGTAAATCCGCGTGCAAACAATGTCATCAACCTTCATTATCTGTAAAAACAAAAATGTTATCTCAATTTTTTTCTGAGTATCAGTATAAATGTTTCTAGAAAATGTGTTACTTTTTTCTTTTATAGGGTAATACTAAATTTGGAATTGAATATAATTGTAAAATATCATATTTATTATTTAAGTCAAGGTAACTTACAAAGATAAGAATTAAAAATAATAAAGTATAACGATAATAATCGACCTTTGAAAAACAGAGCGACCAGCAATTAAATATGAATAGGTTCTAACTTTCATACTATGGGAGCTAAAATAATCTAAATTACAATAGACACGACAGCAAAATGCACTAATTGCCTGGCTCATTAGCTTCTGAAATTCCAGAGATTCATACAGATAATAATGACTGTTAATGAATATAACTGTTAAAATGATTACGTTGCACTTTATACTTACTGCTTTCATTTCAGTTGGTGTAAATTCTCTTTCGATGATTGTGTCTTTATCTCCCTTCTGGATTTGCGACATTTTGTCACCATCCACAGTAATTACGGTCTTAACCTTTCGACCATCTGGAGTTTCTTCGTCAAATTCCACACCTGGTTTGAATTTGATTTCAGAGCTTTTGAAGGTGCTTGTTGTCTTCATTGTGTATTCGTCTCCGTCCAGAGTAACTTCAACAACTGGACTCACTGAAGCTCCCATTTTTCGGGTCACAAGGCCAACACCTGAAAAGGACAATTGATGAAAAAATTATAAAACCTGTTTATAACTTTAATCACTTTTAGATACATAAAGCACTTTAGGAGTAGAGGCATTTTCTCACCGAGTGCTTTCATATACTCGTCAAATTTTTCGCTCGACTCGAGCTTATACTTCTTTCCTATAAATCCTGCCATTGTATATAAATACAGAAATTTTTACGATTTTAAATGAATTGATTGGGAGGCTTCTCGAGGAATACTAAGGGGCTTCGTGAGACGACCGAGCGATTTATCGAGTCTTTTATCACCCAAAGGATCTTCATGTCCTCGAATAGAACTGATAAAATGGCAAGTATAAAGGCGCGGGAAGTACGATAGAATGGGGAAACTTTGAAGTTTGACCCCACTCGGTTGAAAATCTTGTTTTATGTATTAACAAGTCCTATATTATGTGGATACGAAGCTTATCGACGCATTCTAATTGGCTCAAGAACTTATCACTAGGGAGGCTGGTCTTGCATATTTTACACTTTAAATGACTGTATTATATTTACATTTCATCGCAAACTACACCAAACATTTATCTGTTTATGTCTGTACTTGATAAATTTGCTCCCCTCTTTTTTGTATATAATAAACTGAAATATTATACGACGTTGAAAAAAATAAAAAACAATCTTTCTAAAAGCTTTGAGATTCTTTATTTGATTCAACAATGGCAAAAATTGCAAATGTACGACTGATAAAAATTGTTATTGAGTTTTAAGATATGCCAATCGAAAACACGTGTTTCTGTACTTTTTTGAACGAAAATAAGCTTGGAAGAAGGTTAAATTGAAATTAAGAAGATACTCTGATGCATGAGAGGATTTTTATCACCCTTGGCAAAATTACATATGAGAGCACTGACAATATTATTCTGTTATACAAATTCTCTGGTCAGTATATTTACATTATTCACGTTTGTAAAACCAAGTTTAGAAATTCCAATTCTGTAACTCGAAGGCCAGTGTGCTGATGTTAATATTAGTTGTACTTTGACCAGTCTCTAAACTAAAATTGAAATGGTTCTACTTATCTATTCATTTTAAACATATGGCTTCATATTCCTTTATCTTCTTCCTGTATTGTTTTAAAGAATCCTATTTTTATGTTATTAAAATAAGAATCACATTTAAAGATTGCAATTGACGATGAAAGAAGCCTGTCGTTAATAGTAATTCTCGTAGCCATTAACCCAACAAGTTACAGCTCGTTAAATAAGATTTTGTGACCTACGTGATTATTTGATTGCCCTTCAATGTGAATCTATTCTGTTATTCTTTATACAACGGAAGTAGATAACTCTTTATGTGATCTTTTGAATGTACTTTTAAATATCAATATTATCAAATTAAATAATTTTGTATTTAATAAAGTTTAGCTTGTGAAAACGAAATTTTCCTAATTTTCTCATCTTCATACATTTTTTTCTGTTCCAAACTCAGGTTTACATAATTCTTTTTTTAGAAAAGACGATTACAGATAAGACATTAATAACAGATTCGCGATAAAATTCTCACAGCGATAAGTTTGCACTCTTTGGGTGTATCTGAAAGTCAAATATCGAAATTTATTTATAAAACAAACGACCATTTTCTAAATTGGTTTTTGAATTCTTTTGTTTTAACAATCATGATAATGATATTGTTAATATTACTAATGGAACATACATTATGTAACATTTGAAATCAAGAAAACTTAATTTTTTTCATTCTAGAAGATATCCAGGGATTTCGAAGGAATTTAAAAGATTTCCAGGTAGTTGATAAAATTTAAGAATTTCTGAAGAATTTAATTACTTAAAAAATGTTGTTGAAAGGTTAAGAAATTTTAATGTTCAAAGAATTTGAAAAATTCGAAGGATTCTAAAGGGTCTTGCAAATTTGATATTATTGTTGTTCTTTAATATCTTTTATTGGCACATCATATTTTTTACACGCTAAAGTGTGCGTAAATAATGCTAATAGAATATTAAAAAAAATGAGTAGGTACATTTCAAGTATAATATTTTTTAGCAGATGACTTTGAAGCCTGATTTATTCATTTAAGTAACAAGTTTTTCTTTTAGAAGCCCCTCACGCTCTCATGCATGATACTATGTAATTTTCCAATTGAATGTTGACCGGTCAATTTATAGGAATCGCACGATGTGAATAACGAGGATACACATTACGTCAGGGCTGATTTGAGTTTCCCCTCGATTGAAACTCGTAAATTGTAAATCCAAGCAAATTCGTACATTTATGTATAAAGTATTATTTATTCGAGTAAATAGTTATTCAAGAAATGAGTATTATATCTTGAGCATTCACATCCGGTATATCATTTTATTTTCAAATATAAAACTCAAGCGTGGGACTAGAAATGAGGTTTCATATTTATTAAATAACTTGAGAGGGTATATAATATTTCACAAAGTAAGCAAAGATTCACGTAGTTGGTGCACTGCGTTCTTCAAAAATGCATGCAATGAAAGGTAAAAATGTCGAGGGAGGGTTCGACTCGATTGTGATTTATTAACCTCGACCGAAGATGAATTCAAATACTAAATTGGTCTACAATTGGTCTGTCTGCATCATGGTAGCTCGCAAATGTAGGGTCATTGTACTCGCTCGAGAACACGAGGAACGAATTAAAATTGATTCGATTATTTGTAATTATAATGATGAACGTCTTCCAACTTCGTTAATAAGTGTATCTATTCTCCAACTGAGACGTTTGAAGACAGGATGCGACAGAGAAACGGAAAACCTCGTTATCTGGTAGAAACTCTTGAATTCGCATTGACACAATTGCAATCAATTTCAAATCACAATTAAATAATTAGATATTATGACGGGTTATCCATGAATTTTAAAAGCTTTCATTTATAAAAATATTTTGCATCCCGTTTGTAAATAATAAAGTAATGTGTGCATAAACTAAAAAAGATATAGAATGAGAATTATAAACCTTGAACCATTTTTCTTCAGTTCCAGAAATAGAAATAGTAGAAAAAGTTTTATTGACAAGTTTTTTCTGTGCTTTGAGTTGTGAGAATTTAATATTATGAAGTTGACTTTGCGTTTTTTTTATTTAGAAACCTCATATATGGAGAGTAAACATTATTAGCATAACAATGTTTGCTAGCTAACAATGAAGCATTGTTAATTCGATTTCAAATTAAAATGCCGGTATTGAAATAAGCGCGAGTATACATTTATGGAGTTTATAAACAAGAAGAACAGGAAAAAGATAAAAAATTAATAATTTAATAAATTAATTATTATATTGGTTACTGAACCACACTACTTGCTTTCGAATTGCAATTTGATCGCGAAGCTTGGGTGGAAAACCGGTTTCAAAGAGCGTTTCTGAGCTTGATTAGAGACCAAGGTGCTTCTATAATTCCATGTAATAAAAATAAAGTCTAAGGTTTTAATTCAGAGAATAATTTATAAATTGCAAATTACAAGTCATAAAATTTATATCATCTAATTTTTACATAATTATTCAAATAAAAAATAAAACGCTGGAGAATTGCTATTTATTTATCTTTTTCGAAATGTCCCTGAATTTTCATAATATATAATTCTGAAAATATTAATTTCAAAAGAAGCCCCTTTCTGTAAATCACACCCTTAACTTTTCGACTGAAGTCCTAGCCACGTGAATCGATTTCGACGCCGGCATGCATTTTTAAATTAAAAATTTTTTTTACTTACCAAGGGCCTTCATTAGTTCATCGAAATTCTCGCTTTGGGAGAGTTTGTACTTCTTGCCGAGAAAAGACATTTTTTTATAGAGTGATAATTGAGGTTTCGGAAAAATCGAAAGAGAAGAAGCGTAGTGTGCTGATCCTCGTTCCTTTTCAGACACCGGCAAACTGAATACTATAGTGAAAGTGAATTGGCTGATTCGCTGATGTGCTCTGCACGAAACGACGGGTATATACTATATACTGTATCGTAGTGTGTACACGCACACACAAATATACCATGCACACAAATTCCACAGAAAAGAATCTACTGGAAAAATTTTCTATTTCAAGAATTTTCGTTTGTGGCTGATATGGTCTGCACAAAATATTATTCTTGACTACTAAAATTGAATCATTTTAATTTTCAGCTTTGAAATGTATTAAAATAAGCCGTTTATAGCGAATTATGCCTACAACACAAATCTACCATGGATATTGATTATAAGAATTTCTATTTATTAATGTATCATTGACTTTTAAAGGAACTGTAGATTTGTGCAGAAACAAATAATAAGTTTTATGCGTGTGGTCTACGCCAATATTCAAATTAAATTAAAATAAAATAATTGAAAAACCTAGTTGCCAGCCTTATTTGGAAATCCAGCATATTGATAAGAAAGATTCCTTCTCAGTAACAAGTTATCCATTGGGCAAACTGGATTCCGCGTGGGGACTGGGGCACCCGAGACGGCCGAGCGAGACCCGCAGCCGCAGCAGGAATCGCAACGGCCTCAACTGCCATCACTGGTTTGCCGCATACCCGCATATACCAGAAAGTAGAAAATGCGTTTGTCCGCAGTAATGCGTAAGCCTTCCTGGCCGTCGAAACGCATTCCGCTCTGCGTTTTCTTTTTTAAAACGAAAAAAAAAATTCCGTGAAAAAATAAGTACGTTTTTCTTTTATCATAAAAGAAATACTCCTAAAAGAACAGTATAAACAAAAATAATTATCATCCTGTTTGACAAACATAACGTTACAAATTAAATTCATATATTTGAAAATAAACGTTTCGCCGCTATGTTCGACACGGAAAAGTTCATCGGCGAAGTTCAAAAATGGCCTGCGATTTACAACTCCGATTGTGAGATGTACAACGACAAAAATGCAAAGTTGGTCGCCTGGGACGAGGTTTGCCGAGTTATGGTACACAACTGGGAAGAACTCTCGGAGGTTGAACGCATGAAGAAAGGTGATTTTTTTGCCTAACGCGCAATAAGACAGCTGGCGTACGAAAATTCCATAGGCATCATAAGATAAAATTCGAAAATGTTTCTCGTTTATTATGGGCAATTTATAAGTAACAAATTTATTCTCATATATATATATATATAAGTAATGCATGACAATATATGTAACGACGTTTATGTAACATTTATGCAATTCACAATTAGGGATATCTGTCACTGCAATGTTATACGATTAAGGGTGTATTTTGTTATGTGGGAATTGGGATTAAAGGGTAAAATGAATTGCGTATATGGTTAAAGAATTGCAATGCGCATGTTCGATGACATCTCTTTGTGCAACAGCACGATATGTATGGGTCATCCGCATTCGGCAGCACTCGACCGCAACATGATGCATTTGCTACGTAAAATAACTACTATATCTATCTAGCGCATGTTAGTTCTTCTAATAGAAACTAATGAAATAGTTTCAATACTGAATTATAGGGTTGTTTTGAAATAATTATCTCACTTCTATTTAGAATTGGCACTAAATAAATGTCGAAATGGTAATCAAGTTATTCAAAGTATTTTAAATCCAGAAAATTCCTGTGTTTCAGAAAAGAATTTAAGGGGAAGATGGAGAAACATCAGGGACTATTTCACGAAGGAATTGAGAATTCAGAAAATGGAAACATCAGACAGAAAAAGAAAACGATATACCTACTTTCATCTGTTGCAATTTTTAAGGCCTTCTATAGAAAACAAACAAAGGTATTCTTTCTTATATTTCAAAAAGTAGAAGGAAAATGTTGAATGTACTAATAAGAATAAAAATTTGAAATTATTTCAGAAGAGAGAATAACTGTAATGAGAAAGAAATGAATCACTGTAAAATTGAGGTGAGTGATGTTGAAGCTGATAATCCTATGTTTGAAGATTACGAGATGTCAGGAAATGAAGCTAGCACGTCTAAGAATTATGTCCAAGCAGTAAATTCATCAGAAAATTATAGTATGATGCCTATTCGATATTCAAAGCCCTTATGTGAAACCTCTCTGAACTCATCTGATAACGAGTTTCAAGATATGTTGTCAAACAATAGTCAACGAACAATTATCGACAACGAAGATTACGATAAGATGTTTCTTCTTTCGTTACTTCCAATCCTTCGGCAAATTCCAGAAAATAAGAAACTTGATGTTAGAATACAAATGCAGCAAATATTGGCTGCGGTACTTTACCCACATAATGCCAAATGAACTTCTAAATTTTTTCTTCTATGAAAAAATTCTATACTTGTAAAACAATTGTTAAAACGTTTGGAAACGTTTTGTGATAATGTTATGGATTGCTCTGGATGAAAAACTGGTTCTACTATCAAAGGATCTGTATCGAAATCAAAAATATTTTTAAGTATATAAGGCATAGAGAAATTACATATGTATATATTGATAAAAAATCATACCTCATTTTGCGTAATATTTAAGAATAAAGTAATTTATTTTTACATAAAAAATTGTTGAGGTTTTTAAATCTTGCCTATTTAAAATAGTTTTATTAATTGATTTTTAAAATATATCAGTTACCATTGAAGTCAAGTATTTGAAAGATTTTCGGAACTTCCAGTAGATGGCATCTAAATTGCCTTCGACGCGAAAATGTATTGCCTGCATTGCTGTTATAGAGACTTTAAACTTTTTATTTAAAAAATATTATTTTTTTCATTTTGACTTTTTTGGTATGTTAAAAATCTAAAAGTGACGAAAATAACGTTGTTTCCAAAAATTCATACGATCTTCAAACAATGAATGGATAAAACTGAATGTTGGCTCACGACGATTCCCAATTTTCAAAATTTTCTTTCCAGTAGCTTCATATTGCGTCCAAATAAATGAGTCCTTTACATGAATCGACTTTGGTACTCTGTAGAAAAATTTTTAACAATTGAAATTCAAAATTTCTTTGCAATCTCGTAATTAAATATTTACGTACATAATTCATTTAGCTTTTAGTTATAATATTACCCAGAAGTGGCAAAGGAAGTCCAAAAATCGACAACTGTCTCGATAATTTTGAAATCGTTCTCAAGTTGTATTGCATTCGGTTTAATGTCGACACCAATAGATTTTGGAAATAAGTAGAAAAGCTCATCTGCATGAGAAACACCTAAAGATGTGAGACTGTCTCTAAATGTATGACTGCACGAGCCTTGGTAATTAAACACGTACATATAGAGAGGCTGCTTCAAACTTCTGAGATGAAAATTCACTCCTAGAAGCTGTGGATAATTTCTAAGAAAGTCTGCCAGAAATCTCGTCACTTTTTCTAGTATCTGAAACAAAAGTTCACCAATTAATAGTATAATATTTATAATTATTATTCATACTTTATTCATCAGTTAAGAAAATAATTTTTTGTGAAGGATTGCAATTTTTAAGTAAAAACAATTTAATTTTCGTCAGATTATACAGCCCAATATCAGTGATTATATTTACCACGTGTTTTTCATGAGATTCCTTATTTTCAAAATAAAATTTCTTAACATCAGCAACAAGTGTCGTGGAATTCTTTTTCGAACTTTGAAAGTTTTCGAAAAAATTATTCAAGAAATTATCCAAGTTTCCTAATATCTTATCGTAAAGTTGCGGATTGCTGTATAAAGCTGAAAGAGGAAATATTAAAATGACAAATGACTGCAAAAAATGGATCATTCTGAAATAATCAATAGTTTTACGTGAAGTCCAGAACAATCCTTCATCAGCATTCAATCCAACAATCGTCGGATAGTCTCTTAATTTCTTTTTCTCTATTAAATCAAATGGATCATCAGTTAGATATGCACCGGGCATATCTGGTTCATTTGTTGGCAAATAAAAAGTTTTTGTAAAAGTCTGGATTGGATTAAAGAAAGAAAATGTTCTTGTTATGTTGATGGCATCTACATTCCTCAAACACTCCACAATAAGCAATCGTGAGTCATTAGAGGGACAATTAAAAATTGCTCCCGCTTTCTTCGCATATTCTAAAGTTCTTTCACGAGGCATAAACGATCTGGAATAAAAAGCACTTCCTGCCTGCAAAATGCATTGATGAAAGAGACCTAAGAGATTCAGAAGATTTAAAAACAAATTTCTATTTCTTAGATAAAAAATATTTTTTTTATAAATTATTTAATTACTAAATAATACCATTAGCTGCATTTGAGAGTGTATGAAAATGGATGCTGTTAGCCCCCACACTAGATCCAAAAAGTGTAACCCTTCCAGAATCCCCACCAAAGAATTGAATATTTTTTTTAACCCATTGAAGAGCGACTATTTGGTCTTTTAAACCGAAATTTCCTGGAGCTTCTGAATCACCAGTACTTAAAAATCCAAGAATTCCTAAGCGAAAGCGTAAAGTGACGAGAATAATGTTCTTATCTAGAAGGTATTGCGGTCCACTAGAATTAATATAAGCTCCTCCAACAGAATAGTAACCTGGATGAAAAAATACCATCACTGGCAACTTTTTCTGCTGATTTTTCAAACTCTGTAATAAATATCGTTGAAAATAATTAGAATTACAAATAAATTGTTCAATTTAATAAAAAAACATTCATTCATTAATTTATTCATTCGTTTCGAAATATTGAAATTAATGGTATATAAGGAAAGTATAAAATAAGTAAAAAGAATTCGAAAAAATGTCATTAACCTTTGGTTTGTAAACATTGAGAGTTAGGCAATCCTCTTCTCCTATGACTGAATTAAAATTTTTAACCATTGGTTGCAGACAATCGGCTGTTTCCTTATTAGCCAGAAATACTCCATTTAATTCCTTTTTAGGAACTGGATTTTTAAACCGTAAATTTCCAATAGGTGGTTCCGCAAAAGGTATTCCAAAAAATGCACAAATTGTTCTGTTCTTTCTTGTAGACATATAGGTTCCCACAAATGTTGTATTTCCGATATTAATTTTTGGCTGCCCATGAGAAAAAGAAATGTAGAGTAAAATAAGAAGTAATTTCAAAATACTCAACATGATTTAATACGAATTTAAAAACAGAATTGATTAGGTACATTAATATTTAAAATCACTCGTCTCTCTTATAAATCAAGTTCACTTTGACTGCGAAACGTCTTTAGCAGTTTTTTCTCTCTTTGAAGTAAAATATAATTTCTTATCGTGTTTTACTTATCAGAAGCAGTAACCCCTGGCACTGCTTTAGAAATAAAAGAAAAAAATTCGTATAGTTCATTCATAAAAATGTTTTACGCAAAATATGTAGTATAAATAATATAAGATATAATAGTTTATGATGCCCTTAAATTTTGAATTGTCGCTTTTGGTTTAAAGTTTTCTTGTAGTGAAGCTGTCGTACATTATGTCCTCAATTCTGTTTCTAGTTTAATTTAATTTACTTTCATGAGACATCTCGTAATTATATCTCTGAGAACTTTTGCACTCTCCACGCCAACGTCCGAACACAATACAATTCTCTTATCCGTTGAAACATTAATTTTGCTTTCGGTGTTGGAAGACACAGACAATTCATTTTTTCACTTCATATTTGATATCTTTACTTTCATTACATGCTTATCCACATCAAACTTTAGTGTTTTTCTTTCAAGCGTTTGCTTCGGAACAATTTTTAGTTATTTTATTCCTTTATGTATGTGTAAAAGGTTTTTTTGCATTCTTATATGATTACTGAAGATTTGAAAATTTGAAATCTCTGGAATAATATCCTTATTTAGAATGGGTACAGCTACAATGTATTACGTGCTTTCAGTTAGACGTAATGAAGATAAGAAGAGGCAGAATTATATTTCTGACATGTTCTATTTTCTGTTCACACTGCTTCTATGTTTCCACTCGTTTAGCGCATGTTTTTTGTCTCGTGATTTTTGTCTACCAGTGAATTTTTAATAATTTATGTAAATTTTAATTTTAATTAGAACCACTTGATCCAATTATAAAAAGATGGGGGCCGTCTTACTAGATGGACTGTATTTTATCAGATTTTAAGCTGCTTTCATTCTTAATTTATTAATAATATTATTATTAATTATAAAGTATATTTGCCCATGTTTTCCAACCATTTTCTTCAAGGAATAAAAAAGGCCCTTGAAAAAAATCTGTCCAAGTAATTCTTTGAACTATATTTTGTAATGCTAGAAACATATACTTTTCACTTCACTTTTTTGACAAATGGATGTCCACTCGTCTATGGGCATTGAAAGAACCAACGAAAAAGCGAGAGATTCGCAGATGAAAGGGACAGGGTAAGGCCATTCAGTGAAAGCGGAAGCTGAATAGGTGGATCCGGTCCGAAGGATAGTGCATGCACATCATAGATCTGTATATATGGATAAAGAAAGAGATTTTACACACTTATAAATAAAATCTACTCTTGTGTTGTCATTTCCTGGGTGTCAATCGAAAGCACTTTCTCTTGTGTGTCAGAGCTATTCCTGCGAAAATTTTTTTGTGGCCATGGACATAACTTTTGCAACTCTCAAATATTTGTCACCATAAATACCACAGTGCCTTTAGATTGCAAGAACACGGCTGACATACTTGTTCATTATTCGAATTCCTTTATTAATAAATTTATTATAATATCACTTTCTAAGGGCAACTCGGGGTAAGTAACGGTTCATTGAAGTTTCGATCAAGGCCTATTATCTCTTCTTTCTTCGCTCCCTTCAGCAATTTTTTCCCTTTACTTGATTTTCTGTATACACTCTTCACGCTGCGGACACATATATAGATAAGATGAAAATGGAAAATAGATCCAGCCTTTCTACCTGCATGAGAATGTCGTTTTTCTTTATAGAATACGACTCTTTTACGGTCCAGGATTTGAGAATGAAGATCGGAAACATCCCCTTGAGGCAATAGTATCGAAAGCCGATTTCATCTTTTCGTTCGGATGCACGAGGAAATGCGGTAAGCGTTACACTTGAGTTGAACGAAAATTCAATTCGCTTGGAGTAGCAGACGATTCAAAATTTTTTTTCAGATTTTACATGCTGGATTTCTATTTCTACGATTTAAAGGATAAATATTTATAAGATGAAATATTTGCAGTGAGATGGAAAGATCAATTCAAAAGATTACTTCTGGGTCAAAATTTAACTTATCGCTTTGCATATATCATTTTTTTTGTAAATATGTAATATTAAGTGAAACTCTTAAATCCTGAAAAGAGTTTGAAATCGTATCCGTGAGGTGCATGCAGTAAGAAGAGTCTTTTTATATTTATACTATAGATTGAAGAAAGTTTTTTCCTGATGCTCTCTTCTCTCTGTTTCGTATCAAAAAATTTCCAATTATCGGAGACCAGTAGCAGTTATTGTAAAAAATGTGCTCAAAACCTACTAATTAATATTTTTAATTACATATCAGTACATAATATAAAGTAAGATGGATTCATTTATTCATTTTGGAACGCATAAGTATATTTGTGCTAGAAGAAATATATTGCACCGTACGTAGGTGCCTTATGTCGAAAACTAATCCGACTATAAGAGATTCCGAAATAAATGTTGTTAATTTGA
>JAUESI010000015.1:1151397-1190299 GCA_032275145.1 Synergus laeviventris | reverse complement strand
ATTTTGTATTTAAATCTTCAAATTCTAGACTTGAGAATGCCTTATTGTTAATCCGGAGGAGTTAAAAAACCTTATTTGCAAACTTTCCGAAGGTTCTATTCTTCTGCACTTGATTCATGGGTCGTATAAAAATGCACGTGTTATATCAACGACCTACAGGGGTGCATTGTCTCGGATGTATGGTATATGAAAGATAACGCATGTAACTTCGTGACAACGAGGGTTTCTGCAGGTAGGTAAAAAGGGCATGCTAGCAACTAGTGGTGTTCATCAGGGCAGAGTTTCGTGAGATCAAAATATAGAGGGAATGAGAGACAATACGGTGCAGGAGTATAAAGTGAAGTGGAGAACAGAAATGGAATACCTTTGGGATGCTCGAAAGAGCGTGAGCCCAACACAGGGTTGCTATTTCATCCCCTCCGAAGCTTCTCCATCTCACTCCATATCTCTCCCTCTCCCTCACTCTGTATCCTACTCGTTTTCTGGTCGGAGATCCCCAGCATCCACTATTCGGGACTTCAGTCGCTGTTGAGACCGCGACAGCGCCGCGACTCGAGCCAATTATCTACAATCTGCAAAAAAAAGGCACCTGCCGGCCTTTCAGGTCTACCGAAATAAGGGAAAAATTCAAGCTATTAAAAACGCAAGAGATCCAAAAATACAGACGATTTTTCTCATTATTGAATTCAGTCTAAAACTAAATGTCACAACAATTTTATTCTTAGGAAATCCTGACTCAAATTATTTTTCCCCTTCTGGAAATCGAGTTTCAAGTGGTATTAAAAATTTCTCGCGAATATAATACTTAAAAAATTCTCTCGCGATAATATTTTTCACAATACTCGAGGGAATGGGAAGCTCGACTTTTTTTTATGAAAGTGGAGTGGTAAACTTGGAAATTTGACGATTCAGAGAGTAACATAAAATTTAAAAAGTTTAAAAAGAGCCACCGAGAAAAAGTAAAAGAAATTGCGGTTAATATCTGATGCGAAGTTGAACCACGTGCGAATATCGTACCCGTCGCGTAAACCTTGAAAATTAATTGAGAGTGAAACTCTGTGGAAAGAGGGTAGGAGGAAAAGCTAAAAACAAGAGGTGATAAAAAAAACGTTCTTTATAAAATTGTCGTGTGTTGTGGTCCAGAAAGGGAAGCGACATCGGGCCCGGATGCTCGCAAGAACGAGACGCCGAAGACGCTGTCACGTTGGAAGGGAAAATATTGACGGCCGTCAACAAGTTTCTGACGACATCCCCTTTGATTAACAAGGTCAAACTTCTTATGGTAAGTTAATTTATTTATATTCAGTGTGTTTTTGTATACTATTTCTTCCCCTCTTATCGACAACGAAAATATATATGATGAAATCATGATTAATAAATACTTCTGACAGTTACCACTATAAACAATAGACTCTTGGGTAACTTTTCAATAAAAACGGATGTCGACTTCGATACATTCTGCATTAAAAAATGAGTCCTTTATCATTTTAAAGCATTTGGGATCAAATATAACTTATTCGTTCCATAATTTATATCTTTGCCAACATAAAAGCGAATGAATTATTTAGCCTACCTACGCCATAAAATTGAAATCAGCCTTTCACTCCTTTCATAAGTTAATTTTCCAGAAATACACGGAAAATTCAGAGTTTAAAAACTGTTTTATAGGTCAAATATTAAGGGTATAAAAGCCCTTGATTTTTAGATTATAAAAAGAGTGATTAAAAGCAGCTTTAAACTAAAATTTAACTTTCTTTATAAACTTACATAATAATATTAGTTTTAGAATCATTTTATCAATTTGAATTATGTTTATGCGAATTGTATACTGTTCTCTGTCAATAATATATGCACACGTAATAGTAATACCCTTGTGGCTACCTCCTCGAAATTTAAACTCAAAAATAACCATAGAAGAGAATCATATCCTGAAAATATCATTAAACATATATTTACTTTCATTCTTTGGTAAAACCTCTCGAGGATACTCGCTTACCGAAATCAGAATTGGAAAATTAGATTAACGAAAACAGAATAGGGATTATAAATCCAATTACAGACAAGCCCTGAAGCAACGCTTTACTTTAAAAACGAGAATTGTTTTCTCTGAAATAAAAGTATTCAACACCGAAATATTTAAATTTACTTGCAAAAGTTGTAAGGTTTAGTTTACGAAGTATTGTAACGTTTTTATTGACAATTTTTCAAACATAGCTATATGAATTAACAAAGAATAGTAGTAATAGTTCTTTGAATACTTTTTTCACTGATTGTAAACATCCGCAGGCTTGTTTTTCAATAATTTACGCCCTTTCATTGTGTCTCTTATATTTGGATAATACTTTATCTGGTGCTTTATATCCAACGTGCAATTGTAGGCAATTATGAAGGTACGAGTGTTTGCGCCCCATTATGTTTCTTCCCAATGTCAACGTTATCCCTTTTTTCTTCTTCAACAATTTTGTCTCGGGGAAAGTTTTCCCTGGACGTCCTTTTCTGGAAAAGAAAAAAGTAATTTCTAATGAAACTTGACGTTTACACAAAAATTAACATTCTTTTTAAATTACAAAAGAATTACCTTCTTTTATTTAATTACGCACACGAACATAATTACCTGCTAACTTTTTCACCTGTGAGGAACTCATATGTTCGAACATCACTCTTTAAAAAAATAGCATATAAAAAATATTATGCTATATTTTCAGATTTTTATTTATAAATAGAGATTTTTTTTCTTGATACGCTTGATGATTGATCACTGATTAAACATTATTAAAACTGTGTACATAATTTTAAAACTAGAACGGTAATGCTTTCTACTACAAGAGGCAATGTACTGTTGGTAATAAAAATGTTTATAAAAGAGGCTCTGGAGAATTTTCTTTCATAACTCGATAAAAATTTTATTATTTCCTTTATTCATGAGATTTAATTATTTTTGGGTATTGTTTTTTACAATTGGAACACAGGAATTTAGTCAAATTGAATTCAAAATAATATCACGACAATATCTCCCTCTTGAAATACATATATATAGAATGAGAAAACTAACATAGAATTTCATTGACCCAGATGATTGTCATCCTGCATGAAATTATATTTTCTGGCTCGGTGTATATTTCACATGCGGCTGACATCAATCCTTCATTATTCGAATTATGCTTTACAAGTTTGATAAACCTCCTGACAACATTATTATAATAATAATATCGTTACATCCTCGGTTAATAACATACTCCTACATCTGACTAATTATTATCCACTCCTGAAATTTGAGGATAGAATTTTTGAAGGATTAAAAAATAGTTTGAGTGACCGTCTTGAAATTGTTTAAAATATCTTTTCGACAAAAATGTATTCAATATTTTCGAGTTATATGGTAACATCACTTTTTTTTTAGATAGAATTATCATGTTTTTCAATTAAGTCATTATTAGTAATTTTATTTCAAATCCGTTTTCCATTGCAATCAATTAATGATAAATTCAAAAAATATTTAAAATAAATCTAAAGATTTCTCTTTTCAATTAATTTATAAATGCTTGAAAATAATTGAAACTTTATTACCTATAATATCATTACATAAAATGTTAGTAGCTGATAAATGATAATTACATGGCATGAGTGAAAAAATATGACGAAATTGCTTATTCGGAATCCCAGACGAGCACTTATCCGTGCATCGAAGTCCCCGTAAACGGCAGAATATAACCAACATTTGAGCATCTTTGGAGGGTGTTCCGATCGTTAACCCTCCTAGGGCTTTTGGGAGATGGATATTAACTGAAATGGACAAAGGAGGAAATGAGGAGGTGGAGGATTCAATGGAGGTGCCATTGCATCTATCATGAGCCAAATTACCGTGTCCACATATCTTATCACAAAGGTAGAGGAGTACGTTCATAAGGTGCATGTAACACTCGTACATTGGGGACCATGAATGGAAATCTATGATCAGCCATTTAAGGGCAGCTTGGACTTTCCAACTACCGTTATATTTGGCTCTAGCTGCAAGTAAATTAATGTCTAATTTTAAACAAATGGATAAATTAGAATACCTTGGGGTATTATAGCTATATACATTTGCAGATCATAGTAGAATATGCACAATGAAACTTACATGTCAAAGCGAGCTTTTATGAACCCCATATGATGTAAAATCGGTTTGAATTCTTATCAGTGAAGTTCCTTTGTGTTTATTTCAAAAACTGGCTTTCACTGACTGCAGATATGTGAGTAGAAGTAAAAATATACATTAGTTTCCGGCCTGGTAAACTGCTTTGTACTTTTATTCGTTTGGTTGAGCGAAACAAATTTCAATCGTGCAATATTATTGTTGAGAATCCTTTATATTTGACATAAACAAACAGTGCAGTATTCATTTATGTACAAAAGGAAGCGTTTTAAAAGATGGATCGAATTTTATGGAAACAATCATTTTTAAATTCAAATTATTTAGAAATTTTTAATAATTATGCTCTAAGACGTTTTGCTGGTGTAGATGGGTAAAATTAATTTCAAGCATTTGAACTAGTTTTAGCTCGTTTTGAGAGTCCATTGGGTCGATTGGATGGAAAAAGCTTTTTTCCATTTATGTCTATATCTGCTGTAAAATTCTCGTGAAATGTGCAAACGAAAGACTGTGAGGTTCAGCTGCAAGACTGGATTTCCACACCTTTTTTGTGTAAACTAGAATTAGATTCTGTAATTGAGTTTTCATTCAAGAGAGTATGTGCGTCCATTAATCGTGGAAACTGAAATAAGAGAAAGAAAATATGTTATTCACGACAGTTTTACTACTCTTCCGGAAAACTTTGTTCTATAATGCAACGAATCATGATAAAACAATAAATTACCATAAATGATAAAAAGTTTATCAAGACTATTAAATTTGATTTTAATTTACATCACAATAGAGATATTTAAAACAAAATGTATATGGGAAAAGCGGTTTGGAAAATAAGGAAAAAATTTCAGCAGGAAAATTTTATCAAATCTACTTTTATGAATAAGTTCTTTCGACATTTAATGAAACTTCTAGTATGAGTTTTCCCTGGAACGATAAAAACGATCGCTTTTACGTTCCTGACTGATGAATCTAATATGTGCTCCTATGAAAGTGGATGTTACAAAATACGATTCGAGTTTGCTCGGAGAATATGAAACAGAAAATAATATATTAAATCATAATTTACGAGTTATGGAAATGGTTGTTTCCATCACATAGGTAGTTAAATATTTGATTCCCATTCGCCAAATCTCGGTTCTATAAATTGTGTATAATGACGTGAACAGCTTTCGTGATATCACAAGAGATTTTAAAGAATTGCAAATGATTTTAAAGGATTTCAATATATTTTAAGTGATTTAAAATTTTAGCATAACCGTTTGCAATATTCGTTCCTTTTAATTTTCTATAATTGAGAGATGTATCAAAGTCATTCTGCGCAGATCCTAAGATAATTATAACGTCCATAAAATTCAGTGTTCGCATATTCATCACTTTTCCAGTTGCTCTCTACTCATTTCCTTCAACAAGACATTCCACATAATTACATTTTCCTGAATCAGCACTTTTTTTACAAATTCGCTTCGTTCTCTTTCTCATTGACCTCCTTTTTTAAAATTAAATCACCTTTCCCGAAATCTGGTTAATTTACTCGAATGAGGTTTTCCGAATATTTTACAAGAGTTTAGAAAAAGTTTGGACGACTTTCAAGGGAAAATTCTTTGCTTAAGTAGCGAGCTACTTTACATAATAAATGAGTATTATCGCCTTATTATGATCTTGAATTAAGAATGTGATTACTACTTGGAAAACAAAAGCAATTTGGCACTCTTCCACTTTTTTCTAATTAGATATATTTAAATTTGATAAATTATCCACATTTTTTTAAACAAGCAGAAATACACACTCGAAAGCTTATTCTCGAAATCGAAAATCGTTAAAGAATTTTATGCAGTATTATATTGATATTTGAAATGTGCAGTTTCCTGTTGGTTATGCAAACACCATATTTTCCGACAACCTTTAGAAAATGTGGAATATATTGATTCAAACATAAACGGGAATTTATATTTTACATTTCCTGAAACTTAATAAAACGTATTCTGCCATGCTATTTTCTGAGTTCGCCTTGCACATGACATAAAAAAAACAAGCGGTTTTCTCATGAACTTTCTATATTCTTGACGATGTATTACAGACGATGATGATCCACTTTTCCTAACAAAAAGCTTTTTTCTCAATCACTTATATTATTGTCTTATATAACACTTCATTTAAGACGCAAAGCATACATGGGGTCAATTTCATTTTCCGATTCATGAAAGTTTTTCCAAGTCATGTCATGACTTGAAAGTATAATTGATTATGGAAATTTGAGTTAATGCTTCTTTAATTCATATAATAAACAAAAATTAGAATTTTCTATAACTATGCATAATTATGATTCTTTTTATAAATTTATACATCTCTTTTTAATAGTGTCATTAGTTTTACTGATAGCCAAGGTAATTCACGATAAGTGGTTGGCCTTATTTCTTGTAGACCTTAAAGTTACTGACACCTATTTATCGTAGGTTATCATCTACATCTACAAGTATTAGTTAGCCTTGAGTTTCCGGCGACAAATTTTGCACGATAACTCGTTGACGAAAGTGCATCGTCCCGCAAATTTAATCAATGAATTCCCCGTTCCCTCTAACGTTTTATTTATAATGAAATAATGAATAAAAATTTATTTTTAAGTGTTAATTAGGTGTTTCCATTACATCCGTTTTTTTGTAGATTCTTATCAATGTCTATGTATAATGTTTAATGCGTATAATATTGCTAGTTGATAATATCTGAAAAGCTTTTTGTCATATTTATTTTAAATGCCATTTCAGAAGGAAAATCAATTCCAATAGTAAAAGGTGACATTAGCTACATTACTAATTTGTTATAGGGACTATCAACAATTATTAACCACAGTTTCGATTAGCAATATATAATACGAAGCAGAGTTGCGGTCAATTCATTGTTTCTACACAATAATACGATGTCCAATGACGAGTAATCTGAAATAATTTCCATTTAGGATCGAACAATGTATAATCCTATAAGATTGCCTCAATCCTTCAATGCAAATAATTAAATGTTAAGAATAGTTTATGAGGTATAAATTCCCTACTCATCGAGTATAAATTCATCGATTTTAGGCTGTTAAGAATTTACGAGATCCGAGCACCTGTGCTACTTCATTGTCATGTCATTTAACATACATGCCCAATATGCCCATCAAATTCGTGTTTCAGTTAATAATGATCGTGTAAATAAACCAACATGCTCAGACAATACATTTTCCCTTAATTGATTTATGACGATGGAATAAGTTAATCATAATGGTTCAAAAGTAAATTCATTCACGAATTCTAGATACTTCAGTGATTAAGAAAAAGAATTTGGTGACAAATAAAAGTTACACAGACATTGAATCAATCACATTATCACTAAGTCCAATAAATGAGTTTCCTGTTTAGAAAATTTCTTTCATCATAATATGCAGTTCAGCACAATTAGGGAAATTTATGTTGAAATCTATCGTTTGAATGCCCGAGGGATCGACTGTGCGCTGTACATTATCAATGTGTCGATTTAAATGATATCTCTTTGAACGAGATATATTTTACTACAAAAATAATAGTATCTATTGAAATGCATTCCTAATTATGAAAGTTAAATGATAAACATAAGCAACTTTAGGAAAGAGTAACTAAATCTTGAATCTGGGAATGAAATTAAATTTCATGAAACTTCCTGAAACGAATTCAACTTTCAGATCCGGAAGCAGCATCGTATAGAGTAAGACTAAGGAGTAATTAAAGGTCAATAAAAGCTCAAAGTCCTGATTTCACTTAATGACTTGGTATAAGTTTGCAAATTTATGAAACTCTTGAGTGAAACTACATCAAAGCACGCAGAAACGGTCAAGTAGAAACGTTTAGTATATAGCATCGTTAACTTTATCTCTTGGTGGATCGTATCACAACATAGTTTGGAAAATATGTGTCAATAACTTTTTATGAGACTTCCTTTGTAGAAAGTAGTCGAATTGAAATCGATACTACCCCTGAAACTTGGTGAGAGGATGTTTAACATTCATTCTTCAACCCTCTTGATTCGATTGAAACAACCCAGGAACTTATTCGAGTAATATGATCACATTTGGGTGAATATTGTTACCAAATTTATGCAGTGTATGACTCTATGTAATAATAACGTGAGACGTATGAAGTGTTTAATTTCATCGCGATGAGAATAATAATTAGTATAGTAGATGAGTAAAACAGTGAAATGATACAAAACTTGTAACAAACGACTCAAAATGAAGTTATTTCTCATTAGGAACTACACAATATATGGAATATATAGTATATTATATATATATATATGTGTGTTTAGATGAGAAACTGAATTTACTTGGTGAATAATTGTTGCAATAAAATATAGAGTGCTTTCAGGGAATATTCTATAAGGAAAATTTATAATGAAGAAACATTTATTAAAGTAATAAACAGTAATACATAAATTTCGTCTATGAAAAATTATGGATAATGGATGCTAGGTGTCTAACGTATATATATATGTATTTGTATATATATTAATCAATAATTAGTACAAACTCGAGAATCGCACCTCTTACGTCATACTGATTTTAATCCCGTAAAAATTGCAGTCTTTAATGAAAGCAGATTTAAAAAATGAGCATATCATGACCAAAGAATGCCAAAAAATGTTTTAATCCCTCTTCTGATTAATTATGTTTCTAATCATAAAATGACTGATCATGAGATAGTAATTTCGTTGATCACTGTTATCCAAGCAAATTAATATTGTTTTCTCATGTCTCAACGCTCGATTATCAGAATGATTCATTATATTTTTAAATTACCTGTAACGTAAAATATATAATCACCCAGTGATTTTGCGCGATTCAGATGGCATATAGCATTTATTACCGAAAGACAAGGATGTTTGGAACATTACTGAAATTCATTTGAGTTAATAATAATCATTTTACAAGAAAATATGTCAAATATGATGCTGGCTGAGTATGAAAAAGCGATTCTAATTAAAAATAGGCAGGCAAATGCGATTGTTTATGAGTCAATATTTATGCGATGCGCGATGGAATTCCATTAGGTTACATAACTGAAAGGAGTAGAATGTACGAGCAACTGCTGCTATGATTAGTCGAACGTGAACCCTAATACAGTAATTAGTGAAATAATTTTAATACGCTATTATAATTAACATCATTATAATATGTTGAATGCCATCTGTCATAAATTTGGTGCTAAAGATTTCCTTCATGAAAAGAAAGAGTGAAATGGAACCTTTAAAATTTGAATATCTTTACGCGATGTGTGCAAACATTAATATTAACTTGGTGAGTAAACACAAAAATCAAATGCAAAACACGAAAAAAAATTAAATAACAGGAAAGTGAATATTCATGCATTGCAGCATCATCTTATTATTTAAACCCCGGATTCTTATTTCTCACGCGTATCATTAATTCTTCACACGTTCTTCCCATAAACATTCAGCATGAATGCAAAATTTCCTTTTTTCATATTCTCCATTGAAGAAAGAGGAATAGACAAATGCCAGAAAACATGATAGTAGTTTTATTTAAACATTTAAGTTGCAAATATAAAATTACATTGTGCCGTTTAAAATGTACAATTAAAACTAGAAATGAGAATATTTAATTTAGTATGCAATGCGCTAAACTTAAATTGAAGTAATTTGAATAAAATGCTCCCGTATGACTAGCAAAATATTTCGAAAATACCGTAACCAACTCGGAGTTAATGCTTTAGATTATAAAGTTCTGAAAGCCGCATCAATTGTATTATAGTCTAGAACTCAAAGTTTTGAATATTTCATTTTATCATTCATTTAAAATATTCCATCTCAGAAAGATTATATCTTTTTTGGATCCAATTTTCGCTTCAGAATTCTGGAACAATCACGATAAACCGTTCTTGTTTAAAGCTACCTGTATATCCTTGTTCACTCGTTGAATAAAGAGACGGCTTTATTCCTCCCTCGTAGATTGTCACCCTTCTGATTCGAAATCTGATTGCTACAGAATATTTTTTTCGTGTCGTAATTGGTATGCATGGAATGCTTTCGAATCCCCTCTTTTTCTCATGACATCAATATGAGTGTAAATACTTCAAAAAACTGTAACCTGTTATAGGTTTATGTACTCATGCATTTTGCATATCTCAGGGGTTGATAACAACGTGACAGAAAAAGGCCTTTATCACATGGAGAAACATATGCTAAACATCCAAAACGTGACTGTCGAGAATTGCTTAACAATTCTCTACGACGTTGAGTATATATTTAGGATAAGAAGATATGCTCTTCATCCACAGAAGCAAGATCAAAAGATTTGGCTTAAATTTATTCGGTAATATTTCATTACTCCTCTGCTTGATCTCCCTGACATTTTTCATCTTATTTTATATATTGTACAAATTAATCCCTATTTTAATGCACTTGTCCTTTGTCTAACGCCATGAGGAAAATAAATGTTGGAATCTATTCCCTTGAAATACTTTCAATAAAGATACTTTTATTTTCTCCGCTAAATATAGATTTATTGAATATAGCTTGCTCTTTTGCTCGTTATGAGAAACTTTATACATGACATGTGTACGTGTATCGAATTAATATTTTCGAATACAGCTATATGGTAGTTTAGAGTATCAATTAAATTTTAAATCTTGTATTTTTCGGGGGCTAAGCAAGTGATAAATTGCCATGTATATTGATGCATTTAATGCTAAATTATACATCTCATCTCATCACTTTCGGAGACTCCTGGTCTCTAGCGATGAAGGCATTAGGAAGTCAAATGAGATACGGCCACACGTTATGGAAATCTCTTACGTTGCACTACCCTCGTATAAGATTTTCTGGTATTAATATTATTGCAAAACGACCAAAGTGCTGACTCGTACGATTGATACTTCAGTGACTGCTTTTATTGCAATTTTCTGTGTACCTAAAATACCAGTGACATTTTATACATGAAAATAGACATAACTTGAAATCATAATAAACTGTAAACAAAATATAATAGCGGATAAAGCAATCAAAACATTAACGAAGAATAAACTGCATCGAATTTCGAGGTAAAGTAACCAGCTAGAAAATCAGCGAGTTATTCTGCTAGATAATATAAAGAATCCGAAAAAATAAAATAAGTTTTTTGTGATAGAGCAACGATTCAGGTCGGTCGAGTGCCAAGCGAGTAAGGGTGCCCCGGGCGCCCTACATTTTATATTAGTTTTTTTTTTATATTAAATTAAGTCCAAATGTTTTAGCAGCTTGAATGAAATGATCATGACCAATTGAGTCTCATGATCGACGAAGCACTAATGTAAAAGTGTAAAATTATATATTCTAACCTTGAACAAAGATCAGTAAAGCTAATTTTTTCACTTCTTATTCGATAAAAAAATATTTCTGTGAAATACGAGGTGGAATTTATTATGCAAGCAATTAGCAATTTTCGCTGGTTTATATAGATTTTAATCATTTCAAATGTTCTAGTGAAATTTTAAGGGAATCCAAGGAATTATGAACTGGTTTCCTGTAAATTTTTTGGATTTTGAATTCTCTTAAATTCCTTTAAGTATTTCAATTTTTAAAATTTCCTTTGTATTATTTAAATTATTTTGAACCCTTTTGAATTCCATGCAATTCTATTATGTTTTAAAATTCAAATTCTTTGAAATCTTCAGAAACCACCTAAATTTACTTTGATTTCACTGAAAATCTCGAAAATATAAATAATAGTAGTATTTTGTATTTTGAAGTGGTCGCCATGAAAGATGTTGTCCAAGGGTGCCACATAAGCTAAGGTCGGCATTGCAACTACTTGTGGAAAGGAAATAAACATTTCCTACGATGGTAGAAATTTTCATTTTCCCTCGAGAAAAATATTACACTTCTGCGTAATTGAATAAGCTTGTGAAATACATTACGTACTGTATGAATACAAAATATGAAACTTTTATCTGGAGTTAAAATAATATCTACCATACATCCTACACTCTTAATGTATGCGTGTCTTGATTTATTTTCCGAGAATAAAGAAATTTCTTTGTGCAAGAACATGTCACCATTGCATAATAAAATATACTTAGTTTTCCTTTCATATAATATATAAAAGCTTTATGGTAAACATACATAACTTCTCAAAAAATGTTATTCTACAAGATAATTGGTGCAAAGATAAACACTGTTGGTGGGACAGTATTGACTCAGCTAATTGCGGACTAAGAGTCTGTTATTATAAAGTAAATGCAATACTATTCACTTTCACTTATTTTTACTCATTTCTAATTAAGTATATTAATAATATAACAGTTTAAAAAAATTTTTGTTTTTCATTTAAACAAATAGAACAAATCAAATAGAAATACACACACTGTGTTTAACTATTTCTCAGAAATGAAACGTGAGAGAATTTGCATCCTAAATGTTTTTGGTAAGATCACGTCCATCGTACATTTACGACTCGGAAGTGAAATGCTATTCATTGCTGAAGAAGCGAATTTTCTCAAACTTTGGTTTCCCACAAAATACACCTCAAGGTTATACTGCATTATCTAAAGCTGGGAACAGAGCACGTAGGAAACCTACTATCTGGATTATCGTGAACGTTTAACCAATAGAATCGACTCTCCTTGTCTATTTTCGATCAGAAACGTTGCCAATCATTTGTTTTGAGGATTGCTTCATTTGTAAGAATTAGGTTAGCTCTAAAACTACATATCTTGGAATTAACATCGTTAATTCGAATATTTTAATTCTTTCAAGTAAAAAAACTCGAAGTGGTTATTACTACTTAATTCAGGCATAATAAGTAGATGCGACATGCTTTAGTCAGACACTTGATGAAATTGTAGGATCGAGTAAAAAGTCTTCACATATTGTGAAGCATGTTTTTCGGTATAATTTCTTAGTGGATAAAACATATTTTTGTCAGACTATTTTTAACTCTACCTATTATAAAAATTAAATTTCTCAATTGGTGACTCTTTTCAGTACAGTAATGCGAGTTAGAAAAATTTGTATGCCATTTCAAATAATATATAATACATGCAAATACTACAATACAAATGTGTCTGAAATTTGCTGTCATTTTCATATACATTTTACATGAAAGTTCGTATAGATTTTTCTTATAGTGAAAAGAAAAAGGTTTTCATGATACTTCGTAAATTTTTCAAAGGCGACTAAAGCTTTCTGTTTACGCTGCAGCTGCATCATGATTTATGAATGGTACATGGCGAAGAAAGGTCACATTTTGGACCCATTAAATGCGTAATTAATGACTTTGATAAAGAAGATATTTTCACTACTTTTCTATTCGTCTTCAAGATCCATACAAAAGTTCGGTTATCGCACTTTATCCCATCGAAGGTTGACTGAAGTCTGAACTCTACACGATTTGTCCTCCTCTGTGCTAATTTTCAGGATTGAGAAAAAAATTCTTCACAGTAAAAAGTACTTCATAGTAAGCTCGTCTTTCTTTCAACTATAGAAAATCTCTTTTGTATGGACTCGACTGAACATTGTGATAAAGAATCTATCACAAATTGGAACTTTTATCTAGGTACTTTTAAGCTTCTACGTTTCAGAACACGGTAAAAAAAGGTCTAAGAGTCCCGTATAGGCGGCTTGTCTCAATCACTGTAACCCTTTTTGGAAGAATTCCTCCCATTCATAGAAAAACTGTACTCGTTACTTGGTAAAATTGAAGCTTTGCCAAGTGCAGGTTACTCGTAAAGGAAACGTCCCATGATGAGAATTCTCAAAGTCTGCAGGACGTAAACTAGCACCTATGACATGCTTGCAAACTTTTGGATCGGAAAAAGGCAGAGTTCGAATGAGATTCCGCATTTTTTACTTTTTATTTTAGTACCATTTTGAAATCAAGACATTTGGTGATGTTCAAAAATTCCGTATGATACTTTCTGTATTAAACATAAAAAATAAATTTTCTAGACAATCAATTTAATTTCAATTGAAAGCTTTACAAAAAGCGAATCACAAATTAAATGAGGCGTTTTATAGATATTTTTTCTTTATAGCTTATAGTAAAAAATTTTACTATCTAGAAAATGCGTCGACTCATCGTAACTTTCCAGCCATTGCTGTCAGAAATTGGCTATTAAAAAAGAATTTTCATTATTTTCTTTTAATATAAACAGTTTACTTATACCTGAATTAGATACCTAAAATTTTTCTTCTGTAATTGTAACAATTTTCTCCTCCAAGATTTATTACGTACTGAAGTTTATGATTTGTATTTTTTTCAAATTTTCATTGTACAAATTCATTCATTAAAACAGAACCTCTGAAATTATTTTGAAGAATGCAAAAATGATTTTTATTTTCTGTTAACTCTGAAGTCTCTACTAACGAAGTAATTCGATATAAGATTAAAATATGCAACAGATGAATGTTGTATTATATTTTCTTCGAGCGAGGTCAAGAATTTGATTTCCCACTTTATTGAGAGAAAGCCGGAGATTTTATAACATACAATCTATATGCAGATTTTTTATAATGATTGTAATTATTATTGTTATTTTTACGTATTCATATATGCTATTCACTTTGGTGTCATGTATGCTTCATCTACATGAGTCCAAAGCTGTTTGTTCTTGCCAACCCAAATGATTGTAATTTCCGAGTCCTTGAAGCGATTATTCGACTGATATCTCGCAAAAATATGAGTATAAGCGAGGAAGAATGACATTTTGGTATACATAAGAAGACGAGTGTTTTCTTTCGATCGACCTCGTTTCTTTTACCCCTGTTCGACATTATTTCCACCCTTCTCACGTGCAAAACGTAACAACGGACGAAAGATAAACTCTCGTTCTAGAGAGGGAACATACCAGGGCCAAATGTGGCACAAGCGTTTATTTCTTCTATACCGAATAGAATACGAGATTTCACAAGAAATGTTCTGATTGAAAATTTACCTCAACTTATGAAAGCGTCTAAGGATTGTTCTCTCAAACCAAAGTTTCAGAAATGCAAGAAAGAGCAATGAATTAACAATCTGATGATAATAACTTGTTTACTGGTTAGTCTCCAGTGGCGCACTGAATATTCAAGTTTTAATTTATTATATAATTTATATGTATATTAAGATAAGAATGGAAAATTGCACGATAAGAGTGGAAAACTTTATTAATTCTTCTTTCTTTCCAAAGGCTTCCTCTATAAGATCCAGGACTCTAATTACCTTAATTTTACAGAAGCTGAGGATACTTATATTAATTCAGTCTAATATATTCTATACAGCTTTAATCTCGTTTATAAGTAACATTTCTTACAGTGAGCACTATTTGCAATTATATATATATCACTAATTTTTCATCGACATATTTTACAAAATAATTTAAAAATCATAAACATTTCTTGAAATCTGTAGGCACTGTTAATCCTTTGAAATCCTTGGAAATTCTCTAAAATCTGTTTAATAAACTTTAAGAACTATTAAGAATTATACTTTAAGAACTATTAAGAATTATTAAGAACAAATGATAATTATGTATAAAATATATTCACCCCTAATTCAGAGATCAGGTTTCGTCTTCTTCTTCATCATCTCCATCGTCTTCAGGAAATAGTCGATTATTAGGCAATAAGAGATCCCATAAGCCCGAGGCTGTGCGAGAACTGCGTCGAGAAAAGATAACGCGTCGCTCGATCAAACTGTCTTGCATTTTAATCGAAAAAAACGAATATGGTAGATAACTCCTGAAGCATGAGCGAATTTCCCTGGTTATGCATATTTTTCCTCGAGAAATTTGTCATCTTACGCGACAAATTCTAAACTCGAAGCGATAAAATTTAAACTTCTTTTAAAGTTTAGTTTTATGACAATATATAAATATGTATACATATATAGACAATTTTGTAAACTAAACGTAAAGAAAATTACCTAAAGGGTATGAAAGTTTGTTAATGTATTCACGAAAAAAAAAATGTAGCAACACATGACAGGGTGGAATCACGTGAAATCAGGTGTATACTTGCACTGAAATCTCCTAAATTCTTCTGAAATATCTTAAGTCATTTGAAGTTACTTGAAGCCACTTGAAGTATTTTTGTAATTTCTTAACTTCTTCTGAAGTCACTTGACTTTTCTTGAAATCATTGAATTCTCCTGAAGTCACTTGAACTCACCTGAAGACACTTGAATTTTCCAGAAGTGTTCACAGAGTGAAAGAGACTTCCAATTTGTTGGTCTTAAAATTAATAATTTGAATGATGTTTGTCATACAGGAAATTTTAAAATAAGTTTATTGAATGAAATTTTTATAGAATTAAAGTAGTCTCCTAAATTCAGTGCTCTTTTCTCGAAGTTACTGAATTCACATGAAATAGCATGCATTCTCGTGAAGTCATATGAATTCTTTTGAAGTTACATGAGGTCTTTTGAATCATGTGAAATGTCTGAAGTCATGTAAATTCATTTGATTTTTCTTGAAATCTCCTGAAGACGTTCAAATTTTCTGAAGTCATTGAAATATCCCGAAATATCTTGAAATCAGAAGTAGGTGTACAACCGCTTGGTTGAGTTTGTAAAGCCCTCACCGCCCCCCTCCCCCAATAAATAATAAATAATATTTCATAATATATGATCATTTTGAAGTGGCCAATCATTTTCAAAGATGGCCAATCACCGCACCCATTATTACCACTTTAGGTAGTAATTTGAATTCGACAGGTCTCTAGTTGGCATGGGCTTTAATTTGAATTGCTTTCAAATCAGAACCATAGACAAAAAGTCGATATGATCGATATATATATATATGTATATATATATTCGATCGACGAATCGTGTTAGTTTAACGAAAATCCAATTGTTCGCGTTCCGAGTGAAAAGCATCCAATCGGAAAAACTTCAGGATGAGTTTGAATGTGAACAACCGCTTATTAGGTTCAAATAAATCTCTGCGGAAAAAAGAGTTTTCGTTTCAGTTCAAATCTGTTCGAAATTTTGCGCACTTATAGTGAAAATTTAATTAAATTAATTTAATTTAATACATCATGTAATTTGAAACTTGATTTTGATATTCGAACATCTATTTTAAATATTATTGGTCTAACTATATACTCATATGACTTCGTTACAATTTTTAAAGTAGTGAAAGATATTCACTTTGGCTGATGCAGGGATTTTCCTAAATTCTCTCGTTCGTTTCCATCTACACTTTTTTCCATGTGAAAATCATTAAACTGAGATAAGAAAACTGAAGGAGATATAAAAGAGGGATTATATATGAAATATACACGTGAGTCTTTGAGTAATGTAGCTAAAAGGGGACTTAGAATTTATGTAATGATAGACGTCAGTACAACGAATAAACATGAATAAGTTACATGATATGGAGCATTACCAGTTATATAATGCTGAAGATAAGATTAAATCCAGAATGTGAAGAAATCTAATCAGATTCACAACCACATATCACTTTAAAAAAAATGGAATGTAACGTGTAGGATACTGAAACTCTGCATCTCGCGACAAAAAGGAATTGAATTCGCCGTGCTTATTCGGCGTGCAGGGACATCGAAAACGATATCCAACGGTAAACGATTTTCTCTTGTTTGTCTCGAGCAATCCAATAGATGATACCATGAATACAATATCCATCTACAACCTGAGATTCTTGTTAGAACAATACACCGAAAAGCTGGATCATAAATTCAATTATCTGGCAATGAGATAAAACTCGTTATAAAAAGCTTCCAGTCTTCCCTCTTGATTGGAATTAAATGATTAATATGTGCAATTTAAAGAAGACCTGTGTTTTGCCTTTGAAAAAATCCCATTCACATCTTGAATTAAAATCAAATTATAATAAACTATATATAATATAATAAACTATAATAAACTACCATGATCATGAGTTTAATTTGAAATTAATATCCTACTCCTTCTTCAAATACCTCTCCAGTATGAAATTTTTTGTTACTCTCTCTCTAATGGATTTATACAGCTTTAGTATCGACTCTAAATGAAGAACGGTTTCACTCGCAACAGTTATTCGCTTTACTAATGATGCTTTTACATTTTCCTCTTTTTTTTATCATATGAACCAACTTTTTTTTGTAAAATCCACATTAATTCAGAGCTCTAATGGACTAAAATGGACTTGAAAACTTTTTTCTGAACACTCAGTGTATGTTTTTACGAGTATCGGTTTTTTAACAAGCCTAGTCATCAGATTAATTTTAATTTCAGTTCATCAAATATTCATTTATTTTCAAAAAAATTCCCCTATATTTCACTTTTTTGGTTGATAAAAAAAATGTATTAAAAGCACTAACGGAACTTTTCAATTTAGAAAATAAATCTCAATCGTGTTACAATTTTCGAGAGTATCTTTGCACCTATGCACCCATCATTCAAAACTCCCTGTGGTTCCTCTGAATATCTGAAATTCCACGAGACCGTTGTAGGTACTATGTACAGTTTTGAACTGCAGCCACTTCACTAAATGGACTATGGAATGACGAAAGTAAAAGCAATCGATCGGACCTTGTGGAATGTTTTCGAAGGAAGCTTTAAAGGATATTGAGGGAAACGATAATTTAGTCAAGGGCTTATCCTATTTTATTTCAATTTTATTGTATTCTCATTATTGATTATTTTGTCTTTTGGGAAAGCTTGCAAATTTTCGGCTAATTTGTCTTTAAAAAATTATAAGTTGAAAAAAAAGTTGCGAACGAAATTTTATTGTAATTGAAAGGTTTCGAATTGAAAAGAAGTTGAATTTAATAATAAATGTTGACATTCTTAATTGAGTTTCTCAAGTGATGAAATTATTAGAGTAAAGCTAATGACATTCACTTTGCTAAATTCTGTCAATCAGGGGATTTACTTGCAAAGCTCTTTTGTGCTCCTTTCCTCAATCCTTCCTTCCTCAATTCCTTTACTCAGTGACTCTCTCCGCAGTGCCTCTCTCTATAGATCGGCCACCTGTGGCTGGTCTCTCTTCGATTCAGTACAGCATCGCGGTATATTAAAAATGGAAATATTACTTTCAATGATCCTTATTTAAGCAGACGCTCTCTCATCTTAATAACCCTCTTCATTTTTGAGTACAACTTTCTATTCTAAATACTTTCTTCTATCAGGCGAACGTGTAACTTTATGAACGATACATGAAATTTAATTACCTTCATAAAGTATATTGATTTCAATCCCAGGCATTATTATAATTAGTAAAATCTTTTTTGAGCATTCAAAATTAATTTCCACAAATGGATGAACTTTCAGTCAAAGTTGCAAGACTGCACAATCGATTGACTTTGAATTGGTCATCAGCCCTTGCATAAAACTTTGATTTCAGTTTGAACTTAATTTAATGAAATAAATTACAAATCTCGTCTTTATGCAGCTGTTCGTGTCAACCCTTTTTAATTTATCTCCTGCAGACTTACGTCTGGAAACTTAAAGCCCAACTATCTGAGAAGAATTCGTTCCTATTTCTCTCTTTCTTCCCGTCCAATTCTGTTTATAACCCTACTTCGGTTTTAATGACAAAAGTTCCAAAGTTCCTAGTTTCTTCGGCCAATCAGTTATTCGAATAATCAAAGAAATAGAATTAATACTTTAATCAAACCGAAGCTTACACTTTCCAATAATACTGGATTCTAATTTTAAGTTTGCGAACCTAAACTGACCCAGTTTACATCAAGCCATAAAAAAGTTTTAAAATGTAGAAGAAATCATTGTCTGGTAAAACCTTAGTGTACTTTTAGAAATATAAGACCTAATTCTCTAAGTCAGCTCCTGTTCTATAGTTTGTCCAACTTCTATCTATCTTACTTATTTACCTCTGTGACTTTTATTTAAGTTCCTTGGTTAGCAAAGATAGAGCATAGTACTGTACTTGTCCAAACTTCCCACATGAAGTTCTTATTCGAATAGACCAGTGTTGCAGTTAGACAAGTTTATATTAAATTTATAATGTATTGTGAATAACTTTAGTATATCTTAATGAGTATTCAGTACTTTGGATAGTCGATGAATCCAATTAAATAATATTCCATTTTTAGTACTAATATTTTTGACGTGAAAAGAATAATATCGATTAGATCTTATCTTCTGTTGTTCCTCAAATTAGTGATCTCTAAATTTAAGTAATTAATAGTAATAATCGTTTGATCCAAATTTCTAGAATAAAAAAAATAACTGGTAACTTTCTGTATTCAGAAAAACTAAGGAATTAAATTTAATAATCCATCATCTGATATCGTTAAGATGTTTATCGAGGCAATTTGTTAGGCCATCTCAATTATGAGGAAGTAAAAATTGAGTTATGATTGAAGATTGAATTTTATTGTTTAGACACGTCAAAGCAGTGGCGTCGGGAACAACGACGAAGAGGAAGAGGACGCGGGTGGTTGCTCGTCAACAAAGACGTTGACGCCGACGACATCCCCTACGGAGAGAGGACATACAGAGACGATGGGATCCATTCGTGCAGTTATAATGGATCCCTTAACTGTTAGACTTCGAAACACTGACGAACATCGAGTGGAAGGAATTTTACAACGAGAATCTGGAGGTCTTACCAATATCTCCTCTTCTACTTCAAATTCGGTTTCCGCAACTGCTTCCGCGTCCGGAGTATCAACTAGAATTTCTGCCAACCATCGCTTTGCCCTTCCAGCATCGTCTGAGCGGTTAGTCTCAAAGAAGATGCCAACCATTTCTAAGGCTCAAATGAAGGGTAAGTTGCCTCAAAGGAATGTTGTAATGTAATGTAATGTGCATACGGGCTGAGAGCCTCGGATTCCGCCTAGCCCCCCATTACTGTCCTCTTTACGAAGCCCAGAACTGTTCGGAAATTCGGGTTTCAAAATCAAAATGTGTTAACAAATTATTTTTCAATTACCTTTCAAGGGTTGCCAAAATTGACAACCCTTTGGATTATGGTTTGTCACAAATGACACATTCAATAAGAAAATCATGTGTTTTAAGAAAATCGGTTTTTATAAAGGATTGTGGTTTTTTTGTTGCTAAAGGGCTGTACAAGTATTATGTAAGCAGCTTTTGGGGGAGAGCGTGAGGGTCAATTGAAATCTTATGTAAGCTTTCGCTTCGTAATTTTTATATTCTAAATTTTTTTTTAATTTTAATTTTCGTCAGATTAGATGGTGCACGTATAATAATGCAAGTTTATTTAAAAATAGAAAAGGTATTCTTGAAACGAATGAAAATGGTCGTTAAGAGCGATGTTTCCCGAACGAACAGGATAAAAAAACCACCCTTTTCTGTGATTCGCTTTAACTCGAGATGATTAACAGCTCTTTTTTCATTTTACACCGTTTACTATCTCGTGTGAATTTTTTCCATCCGTTTGCTTTAAATTTAAAGCCGGAAAAAGGTAATGCATACGTTTAAGAAATTAAATATTCAAAGTTCGTTGAAATTTTCTCAAAGCGGATATAAAATCTTTAACTATCTCATTTTTGTAATAATGTTTTGTCTTGCGGTAAATATGGCAAAGAAGGTAGATTTAGCATATAGGTATATTTAAGTGGCGAGAACCATCACATCGATTTATGGATAATCCCATTTGGCCTCGACAGAGTGGAAGCGGTGGCCTAATTTGTCATTCTTACGTAGTCTGGTATCCTAGATGTATTTCTCTCCTTATTTAAAACGATTTTTACCAAATTTATATGCATTTTTAAGATAGCAGTAATATATTATATTCATAACTCGAGGCTAAAGGAAATTTCAATATTTTATTCATCTAGCAATATTAAAATACAGTTTCAATTCTCTTATGATAAAGTACAAAATTTAACTATAAATTGAACTAGATCTCACCTAGCCTTCACCCATCGATAAGTCTTTCTCTTAGATAAATGAATATGCAAAGATTCTCCTGGGGGAGTTTGGAACATTTGAATCATTTCCCAAACTACCAGATGTATTCGAACCGAACCAGAGTAATAAATTACTCTAGTGAAAACCACTATGCACTATCTGGTAAATTTACTTACCATAGTAAGTGCGATATTGTATGCAAATACCTACATGACAACACGATTTGGCACCCTGATGGGGGGGAGAGAGATTACCTCTTGTTCCAATTCAAGATAATATCCTATGTATGGGAAAGGGACATTTTAGACTCAAATGAATAATAAGTTGTGCAAGCTTACACGAATAATAACGAATATCTTTGATAATCCTTTTTCTCTGTCGAGCAATGAAGCGGAATACACGTCGTAAAAAAAGGAAAGCTTTCATGAGGCTTTCATTTTCGAATGCAAGTTCTGCGCTAGATTCTCTTTAAGATTACGAATTTTTACTTCCTGATGAAATTTTCTAATGTAGCTACTTCAAAGGCATCGAATTTTTTATAGGTTTTTTTACTTTTCAGCATTTACTTTGCTGCTTTTGTCTAAGGGTAATTCACTTAATTAACTGATTCTCTACTCTATTATTAGACTAGGCAAAATTCTTTAAAATCACTGAAAATCTTTAAAACTATAAAAGCGATATAGGATAATAAAAATAAGAAATTGGAGTGTAAAGTCGTGTAAGTGAAACCTCCTCAACAGATTTAAAATTTTTAACTAATTTAAAAAGTTTCTGTGCCGTTATAATGTGCAACTGAAGATCTATGAAGCAAGGTAAAAAGACCTATTTTCTTTCACTGAAAGGCTTCTGTTAATATTTGAAAGAAGTGTTCATAAAAACTTTTATAATTCTACCTCGGTTGAGAATTGAAAAGAGTTACTGGAGTGGTATGAGTTCCACAAAGGATGGAAAAATACAGAATAATCGTTGAAACAATTGCATTTTATAGTTCACGTTACTCTAAATTTAAATTGCAAATTGAAGACAAAAAATAATTATATTCCCCGAAAATTATTCGTACAGTAATTACACATTAAATTCGTTTGCAAATTTTACAAATATTCATGTCTATGGTCGTATTCTCATTGAATAAACTTATAGAACATGCTGTTTATGTTACAGAATTCAGAGAAGCCTTCAGGCTCTTTGATAAGGATGGAGATGGTAGCATCACGAAGGAGGAACTTGGTCGGGTTATGCGTTCCCTTGGCCAGTTTGCGAGAGCAGAAGAACTTAGGACGATGCTCCAAGAAATAGATATCGACGGTAGGTTGTTCAAAAAATATATGTTCAACTTGAGGATAGAATGTTTACAGAAAATTATGAGAAAGGCTTTTTGAAACCTGTTTATACGCGCAAGTAATATGCAACGTATTGTTTTAAAAGTTCGGGTTCTGAAATTTTATTAAATTACTCAATAATCCAACACATAATATCTTTAAATTATTTATTCGATATTAAAGTTCATTTAGATTAGAGTAATTATACGTAGATGTTAAAAATGACAAGTTTTGTAAATTTCGCATGTCACGGAAAACATCTTCCGATTTGCAATCTTTACAACCAGAGTCAAGGTTTTTCACAATATAAAGAGTCTAAATAAAGCCATAATTATCGAAACTACAGATCATTTAATTAATAGAAATTTTTAATTGTGTTAAGTCTCCAAGGGATCCGAAGTAAACTAACTAGAAATAAACAGAACAAGGCAAGCAGACACTTATATAAAGTACAAACTGCAAGTGACGTCTTAACTTAATCCGTTCTAATTGGGTTCGTTTCATAATTGGTTTCCGAACAAATCAACTTACGTCCTGTCTATTATTTGAAATAAGACAATAACTAGAACATTATGTTTAATTCACAGTTACATAATCATTTAATACTCACTGAAAATTAATGCTTTCAATAACAAAGAGCTAGACATCATTGTTATCAAATCCAACATAAGAAAGCTCTTTTCCCAGCGGCTGTAATTTAACGAGCAAATCTACATTTATAATTAAATTCAAAAAAAGCACGAGTCTGTTCCAGAACAGTTCAAACATAAACTTTTTACATGCTTCTTTATTTGCATGGCTCATTTACTGCGGAAACTACAAGTAACTGAACTAAGTAAAAACCCCTTCCCCTTAAGCTGCTACCTAGAATACCTTAATTGCGGGCAATTTTCCCTAGTCTCCCCTTTCTCTTCTCCCCGCGCGACTCTCACAAATCTTTGCCAGAGTCTCCCGCTTCTCGAATAGTGACGAGTTTCGCCTTTAGCCAGACATGATTATAGAAGTATAAGAGATTTATTAAATCAGATTTTCCATAAAATTAAACAACCCTTCTTGACTTCTTGACTCTCCTTGTTTTAGTTGCTCACTTGTAGAAAGTACACGTATAATATCCTTCCTACGCATCAAACCCTTGCAAGATAAACTTAAGAAATTCCAAAACTAGAAAGTTTTCTTAATTAAAGAGTAGAGTGGACCCGAGACGAAGTTTCAGCCCCTTTTTAGACCACTAATTCTAGGTCTTAATAGGTCTTAGGAGAACCTGTAGAGGGTTTAATTTCTATTAAAATTGGGCCCTCTTTTAGTCCTTCGAGGTGGCAAAAGGTTTAATCAAAAGTTATTAGAAAAAATTGTGATTAAAATTTCCCTTTGTGGAGAAGGGTCAAACTTAGGATCAAGTCATAGGATCAGTCCAATTTAATTAGGCTGAAATTTCCAGATAATGACATAATTCTTAACTATTTTTATTATAAATATATAATTAAGTTATATAAATACGAAAAGACGTAGAGAGAGGGCAAAAAGAGAATCATGTCTTGTAGAAGTCTTAAAAAGATGCAAGAGTGAATTATAGGAAGTTCTAAAGAGGCCTAAGGTAGGTTCTATTTGGAACTATGCACGACTTGAATATATATAAATTTGGGTGATATTCGAGTTTTTTGGGCTTAAAATTTCTTAAATAAAATTATTGATCAGTCAGACTCGGTTGTAAGATTATCAATTTCACTTATAAGGAAAGTAGACTACTTATTTGAACAAGGTCAACCCTACGTTCTTATTTCGCTTTCTCCATTTCTACAAGAACCGACATTGTTCTCACACAATGACAGCACACGAGGCTTGAAATTTTTCGCAAATGACCTTTCTTGACTTCCTGTTGAGCCAGACGGAGCAAGTCTTATGCACGAGATATTTTATAGAAGGTAAAATCTGAAAAATGAGGGAAGAATTTTTCTGTGGAACTAATAGAAAGAATTCAGTGGCACTGAAGAAATCTAAAAGCATATTCATGATTAGAAAAAGTGTGAACAACACTTTCCTTAATATACCTTTTAACCTAATCATTTAGTTTTATATACATATTTTCTGTCTATCATAGTTACACATTATTACGAGAAAACATCACACATATTTCTCAGATTTCACAGGTCAGAACCTGGAGGTTGGGTCTGGATAAAAAGAGGATAAGATGATTGCTCCCGTGTTTTTTTTTCTCTTCATTAACCTAAGAAAGAGATTTTTATAATACGAAATGATCGACGAATGCTCAGCATTTTTGAAAATAAAAATTGAAATATTGCTTAAAAGAAAGAATTGCATCAATAAAATATTTCATGTTTTTCATTTCACTGTGAAGTACGTTTTATATTACCATTTCTTTCTTTTTTGTGATGTTCTTTTGGAGAATGAAACTCATTCAATTTCCTGTCACCATTCGCCTGGCGATTGCCACTCTTTCCTCTGACTTCCTTGCAATATCGTATTTTCATCGAGCAAGTGAGCACGATTTCCTTCTTTGACACTTTATTCTGTCACACTGTTGGTCGGCTCACATACAGGTGAGCTTTGCAAAATCGAGCCATTACCTTATACAGGTTGACATAGCCATCTACATTAGGATACGTCAACAGTTTTCAAATATTCCATAAACTTTTTTTAAAATCTGAAGTATTTTTCGTGAAGAATTTTAAATTGTTTTCGAAATAGTTAAAAAAAAGCTTCGACAACTGTTTTAGAATTCTTCATGAAAAGTACTTCAGATTTTAAACCTTTGACGTATCCTAAAGTCGATCAAAGTCAAGGAAAGTTTTATTTATCTCATCAAGACATACGAATTGAGTTAACTTAAAACTCCTTCCATATTTTCATAATCATTTAATAAATAAAAAATCACGTCAAAGCTAGTTTAGAGTAATATTTCCGGAAAAATATCGCTTTCAAAATCAGAAATGAAAATGTTTCTATAACCAATCTATCTATACCAAGCCAGTGCTTACTTCTATTTTCTCTGAAACCTTTGGACATTTTGTTTGTTCTTGAAATTATCACGCAGACGTACATGTGCACTCAGATAAAAAAAAAATAATAAAAAATCAGGTCATGTTACGTAACAAAATAACGTCTATTTTTTACCCAGGAAGCTTATTTCATAACAAGTAAAAATAATTCTGTAAACAAAAGAGATTTATCAGCAGGCATTTATTTACAAAGACTGTTAAATGTGATTGAAATAGGAATCTAGAATTCCGTTCTAGAAAAGGGGAAATAATTTAATTGGATAGAAATTTCTTTGACGTAACAGGAATCCATTTGCTTTTTTTTTTCTCAATTTACGTAACATCTTTTCAATCAAAGTGATTTGTCGGTCCGCAATTAATTCGACCTTAAAATCAAATTATAGAAATTTTATGTTCAGAAAATGGTTCTACTTTAGTTTCGAATAAGGTTCATTGAGATTTATGTATTAGTATTTTTGATATTGCATCAAACTTTTCAAAAAATTGGATTTGAAAACACATTTTTGAAGCGACCTTGCCTCCAATGTATAGAAAAGGAAAATTTTACGGGAGCTTCACATGCCTTTAGATTTATGGTGACAGGGCTAAGCTTCGGAAGGTTGCTTTATTCTTCTTCAGTGTCGACAACCTGGCCTACCAATCACAGCCTTGATTCATTTATCTTCGAATTCTCGTCGATTTACCATTTTCAAAAACGCATTAAATGGCAGAACTTCGAATTTTCACGAAGTTCTGCTTCGTAATCACCACTGGCGTAAACACGTTAGAAGAAAATCAACACGAAGAAAACTGGATATATAGATTATAATATATAGATATTAAAACTTAATATCCAGTTATTAAAATATATGAATTTTTCATTATGCCTACTTCACGTCATTCTCTCTCAATCTCTTTATAATAAAATTAATTCCTAAAATAAATCAAAATCCGATAAAAATAAATAAAATCAACTAAAATTTTGTTCAAAAACTACTTTCAGATAAAATGTTCAACTTTTTAAATTTCTCTAATTAAAAGCACAGGAATCTCACATTAAATTAAGTAATTAATTAATTAATTGGAAAGCAACTTTTTATAATTCACTTATAAGAGAACTCGAGGAAAAGAGCCTGAAGCTTTTTAAAGTAGAATCTTTTTCCCTTAAGATTTCATAATATTTATTCAAAAAGTTGCAGATGATACACTTTTATCAAACTTTTTTAAAGTTCATGAATGTTATATAATTAACAGCTTATTATTTTTCTGTATTATAAAAGATGTAAAGAGTGTGATGTGAACATTTAATTCAAAACCGGATTTTGACGAAAGTATCAAAATAGCATTATAAATTGGATCGTTACTGTATGTAAACAGAAAGACAGAATTCTCTGTATACCAAAAGGCTTGAAGAGAGAGGATGAAGAGAGCGGTTGTTTCTAGGAGAGACTGTAAAGCTTTAGCATCTATTCTGTCTCTGTAAGCTGAGAATTTATGGGACAAAAGTTGGAATTTGCAAACTGTGTAAATAATTGCCAATTGTGATTCTTGACTCGGATTGTCTTGGAAGAAGCTTCTTACATTTCTAGATGTTTATTTTTTCAAATTCCTGTACTTTTTGCTATTTCTTAACATTCAAATTTATATAAAAATAACGTTTTTTATATTCATGAAATTATTATATTAAAGAATTTCCTACAAAATTGATATGTATAATATAAAATCCTGACTTAAATCTTTGACTTCTATCTACAAATTCTTGACTAGTCTAAAAATTCATAAACTCTTGAAAGTCGAGACATCTTCTTTAATATTCATTTAAATCTGACATTTCTCTCTTTCTCTCATTATCCTCCGTATTAAATATGCTTTTCGTGTGGTACTATGTCTAGTATTACTACAGTATTAAAACAACTTGCGGTACATAGTTCTAGGAATTAAGCTGCATTGCTGAAGGCTTTTTGTCGCCGAACTGGGTCGCTGGCTTTTTCATACACTCTATCTACACATGTAGAGCGATTGAGTAAATCGAAGGATAAAAAAATATAAAGAAGTTTTGTCTCACTCGCAAAATTAAAATCGGCACAATCTCAAAATCCTTTATTGGAAAAATAAAAATGCTTATTTGAGTTTTCCCTGGAAGATTTATAAATAACACTCGTATAGTCCTGAATACAATTGTTTTACCAATTATATATTAACGGTAGACAAATAAGGCCGCAAACAGATGCGTGACAAACAAATCGATAGGGGAGAAATTCAGTGTTTCTATCTCCATTCCTTGACAATTATCGGTACAAAGCATTGTTTCACGAAGACATCCTTGACATTACATAGAGCAATTATCGTTGATTACTGAAGTCAGTTAAATTGTTTATTAGACTCTCTCGCATCTTTATCGAGATGGCTCATAAGAAGAGGATTGATTGACTTCCATATTAATGAGACAATTTAAGATGATATTTAAACGTCAAGATATCTAAATTTAGAGGGTACAAAAATAATATACATATGCAATATGCATGATTTACTTTCCTGTATTTTTTTTATTTATTAGAACTCTGTATCAAGAGTTGCTACTTCGTGAACAAAATAGGGTCAGACTTAATATTGCATTACGGAAAAGTGCACATAGAAACGTTAAAAGCTGTCACGCGTAACTTTTACGTTTTATGTTTTCGTCTTCATTTTACGTTGGCTTTTTTTCTAACTTTGAATAGCTTATAGTATCCTTCCTTAATGTAAGACACTTTTACTGCCTTTACATGGTGAAATGAAATACAGACCATTACTATTTATTTAAGAGTGGCCTTTTTTTCTTCCTAAAGTACAAATGCCATCAGAAAACTACTTTATTTACTCATGAATTCGCAAGAATAGGAAGCATGATTTTCCCAATGATTCGTAATCTGTAATTCCGTCTAAAATAATCGATAAGATTCAAGCATAAATTATCCAGTTCTCCTTCGTTTCGAATAACTTCCGTTTCTGGAACAAAAGTCCCTGCGAAAGTTTAAAATTAAGAAATTCTCTAATTTTAATTAAATTGCTCGAGCATCTCATGATTAATCTTCTTTATTTAAAGTGCAGAACAATGTTCTTCACTACAGGAGTTAGTATTTTATTTATGAGGTGCGATGCAATCCAACTCGCGTGATGTTTGCCTTGGTAACCTACTGGCTGACTAAAACCATCCTTCACTACTGGATAATATCCATGCGTCGTTTTCGACGAAGGGTGTACTACTGAACTCTGTATTTCCTTTATAATTTTATGACCTGGGGTACATTTCCAGTCCAACAAACCCCAACAAAATAAGTTTAACAATTTATGATCTCATAAAATAAAACCATGAATATTTCTCTGAATGTTATTTATGCATGTAGTTCTTGCTTCTTTATTAGTATCATTTCTCTTGACTCTGTAGTCGTTATATGATAAGTATTTTTTTTAGATCTTAGATTTAGATTTAAGGTTGTTTTAGGAACCAATTTCAGACTGTAATGACATCTGACAAGATCAATCAACACTTCATATGACCTTAACTGCTTAACTCTGTGTGGAGTTTCCAGAGTGTTAGCTTGGACCTATAGTACATGGAAACTAGCATTGCATTCTCAGTTGATTGAAGTTGATATAGGAGTTTCATAGATTACATCCCTACAAGTTCTAAACGTTTCGAGACTTTATGAATTGAAGGTATTCTACGACTTCTAATCGTTAACATTATATATATGGTATATATATTAGAGTGGCCCTAAATTTACATTTTGTAATTTTCAATGGGCGACTTCACCAAATTGTTCTTTACATGAAAAAAAAATATCATTTTTAGTACTCGCTGAAAGCTATTTAATTTTTATTTGAAAGTAAGACTAAATGTAAAAAATTGTAGAGTTGCCATAAGGTTCATTCCGAATAGTGAATTGAACGCTTTTATATGTTTATTACTGCAGCATTCAACCCTGTAACTTATCCTGTTTACAGGTGTTGCACAAGTGCGGAAGCTCAAAGGAAGGTTAAATTTATTGCGGCTATCATCATTTTTCACTGAAAAACTTTAAGGTGCCTTTTAATAGAAAATTTCTCCTTTTTACTAACAGTCTCCATATTAAGATTTTGTGCTATTTTTGATATGTTTAAAACTTTCGTTTAAATTTTTTAGGGCATATAAATTGAATGAAATGGGTATTCACTGGTGAGAAAATGAATTATAATTTCTAGTCCAGAATCGAGAAAGTAGATAACGTACACATTTTACGTGTTAAAGTCCACAAGACAAAAAACATGTTTTAGCGAGTATAAAATTGATTTTTTTTTAATAAAAAAATACATATATTTTTTTTTTCTTGTAAAGAACAATTTGGTGAAATCGACCATTGAAAATTACAAAATGTAAATTTTTGGGCCTCTCTAACATATATATTATATTAAAAAATAAATTGAATGAACTGCTTCCACTTAGATTTCATTTCACATTTTGGTTTAAAAAAGTTTGTCAAAATGTTTAAAAACTGGTATACAACCTGTTCTCAATCTCCGAGTTTTTTTAAGGCTCATTAATTATTTTTTATGAGACTTCTTTGCAGCTTAGCTATTAATGTCGCGCAGTTTTTGTTTAGAGGATGGTCTTTTCCAGTAATTGGATTACAGTTTACGACGAGTATGCCTAGATAAATCCAACCATAACTGTTTTTATGAGGATAAAAGTGGAAGAAGACTGAAAGAAAATCAATTTCAAGATTCTATAGGATAATTAAATTTATAAGAGACACTTATTGTCTGTAATAGAAATAAGATTTTCTCCTTGAAGAATGTCTTTCGATAAGTTTTGATTGCATCATATATGTGCGGAATTTTTTTTTTCATTTCACTTATCCCTTTTCGTGACTCAATGCTGCTTGGTGGAATGTTTTTTTCAAGGGCAAAATTGGTCTGACATTGACAGGTGAGCAGATTAAAGATTGAATGAAGAAATCAAATTAAATTGCTCGAGAAATAAGTTCATTTTTTTTCTATTTTTTTTGATATTTGATCATTTGTTAAGTAACGGAATAACGTTTCATCAAAAGCAAAATTTTATATTGCAATAAGATATTTGAACTCATAAATTATTCTTTACTCTTGTATACCATATATAATTAAATTAGTATGGTATCACCATAAAATAGTAATTTTATTAGTAACAAAAATATAGTCGAATAGAAGGATTAATAATATTGAATCTCATTGGCATATGAGCATTACGTAATTGGATTAATTTCGAATAAATTAGCAAAAGGTAATTTGTACCGGAATTGCAATATAATTGAATTTAAATAATAATAATATGAAATTTCCAATTATAAACTGGTCAGTACTAAATTTCAATACCTACGTGTAACTTAATCACATACCATTATCTCAAAGCTCAAGTGAAATTATCTGTTTATCCATTTTACGTTGGAGCTCAATTGTATTTAGGAACTATATAATTGTGTATCCAAACGAATGAAGTGATTTTCATATATTTATTAAATAATTTTTCTGTAAGATGTTTCATGAATTCTCATAGATTTTCAGAATGGTTTTGACACAGAATGATGCTTTTCTGTTCTTTGACTGTTACAAATTCGTTCTTGTTTCGCAACGTATTTCATAACTGTAAATATCTTTCTTTGTCAATAAATGTTACTTTCCGACTGTCCTCTCTCTGGCTTTGTCAGAATAGAAATTATTGGCTGCAGTATATAAAATTCAAGCGTAATCACTTTTTTGTAATGATGAATCTCTGAGACTGCAAAAATGGTTATATACAAAAAAAGCTGTACAATGTTTTTAATTTTTTGAGAAGGCTGTAAAGCGAAAGAAAAATACAATGTGGAGCTAGGTGTTAAATTGAATATACAAATAATTGAAATTAAGCAGTTGAACTGAACAATTTAAAAACGTAAGGGACACTAGAATGCATTTTACGACACGAACGGCTATTTTAGAGTTAGAAGTAAAAGCATTAAAAGATGAAAGACGAGGGTAGAGCATTCAAGAAGTCCTAAAGGTCCCTAGGCACCTCGTAAGCAGTAAACCTCTCTAATCCGTAGACAGCTTATACAACCTTCGCTTACTCAACACGTTCTCCTTGTTCACATTTCACCCCAGCTTCTTCTCAGGTGGCAAAATTATTTTTATCTCAGCGAACAAAAATTCCTAGAAAAACGACCCCTATTTATATCACAAATATAATATGCTTATGCGATCCTCAGTAGAAGATAATATCTGGTGAAAAAACACACTGTCAGATTGTTTATGCATATTTAAAATTGTGAAGCAATCTAAAAATGTAGAATTTTAAGTCGAAAGTGCTTGAGAATGTATGAGCCATGTTTTGGTTGGCTCATTCTCACCAGTTGAAGGAGATTTAGGTATCACACATAATCCAAATATGTAAATGGAAGATTCACCACATCTGTGCAATATTTTCAGCGGCATATCATGCAAATACGGATGCAATATTTCGTCACGCTGTGATGTAATATTGCCTCGCTCGGAGACGATCGAATAATGATATTATTGTAGGGTGTATAGCAGCGATTACCATGAATCAATGTCTGCATCATTGACGATAACTAGTCAAATAGGATTTTTAAAGTAATGAAAAATGGGTACTTTCTCTTTTTCAGGCGATGGAAACGTGAGCTTTGAAGAGTTTGTAGAAATTGTCAGCAATATAGGAGGAGCGAGTGCAGCAGCACCTACTGATCAACATCAGGAAGAACAGGAACTTAGAGATGCCTTTCGGGTAAGTTTAATGCTTTAATTTATAATTATAACTAATAACTGAATAAATAAATGTTATGTGAGGCAGCAGTAACGTTGATCAAAAGTTGGAACATCTTCTATTTTATTTTCTTAAGAGAAAGTTTCCATTCCTCTCTGAAAATAGAATCTTCAAGACGTTTCATAATTGGCTTAATACTTGAACACTATCACTTTTGCCCCATTCATTCGGAATTTTTCATTGTCTCTCATTCTCTCATCTCTCCATTGCCTTATCTTTGACGTAAGAAATCCGTCCATTCATTTCCCTCTTCATTTCTCCCCTTTTCCATCTCTGAATACTTTTTCGGGCGTGCAAGCTTCGCGTTGAGATAACGAGCTCGAACAATCCTTCTTTCTTCCTGGAGTTACTTCTTCTGTTCTTCCCCTGCACGTCCTTAAACACAATGTGAAAATATTTTCGAGAGAACATATGTTCGATGTTGTGTTTTTCAAGTTTTTATAGATCTACTACTACTACTACTACACATGTTTGTGAAACAACCTAGAATGTTAAATGCAGAACTTTAAAGAATTACAGCTTCGGTGAGATCTCTAAGCCATTTGGTAAACCTGGATACGAGTTGCATTTCTCTTTACCTTTTTTCTTTTTTCTTATTTCGGTTTGCCCACTTTACACTTAAATCCGGAGGTTTGCGAGATAAATTTCTTAAAACGCTGCATTCTATCCGACAATAAGTCTTTTTGATAAAACTTTCAACGAAACAATTGCAAAAATACTATTAAAAGACGAAATAAAAATTCTAAGTTTATGTTCTATCCTACCAAACTTAATTAGAATATTTTAAAACAAGGATCTTTCAATGGTTTTGAGGTTTTCATGGAAATTTAAGAGATTCCATCGAAATTTATATGCCTTGCCATAAATAAACTTTCTACTTAAAATATGTATGTATTTTACATAGTGGACAAATTTATTCACTGTATTTAATTTATTCATTAGTTTAGAAAATTCGGTACTTTAAAAGACTTTTTCCAATATCGAGTAATTGAAGGTGAAAAAAAATATTTACAAAGTATTAATTTCTCGATGGTTGCCAAGAATCTTACTCTAAATTTATCAAGTAAAGAGTATAATATGAAATCCAGAGAACGCGTTGCCTCGTAAAAGTTCAATCAGAGTTCTTGTAAATTTTTTGTGTCTTTTTGCTTCTGATTCTTTTTCAGCAGTTTGGTGTAGCAATAAATCATACTTGTTGAAATTGAAGATCTGCTAGCGTTGTGCATTAGCAATTGTACTCCACGAAGCAAGTAATTTTCAGCGAGATATAACTGAATGTTTTCCTCTTTTTTTTCCTTTGTCCCAACTGAAAGAGCTCGGTACTAGAAGTTGTCTCGAAAGAAGCTAGAAAAATTACCCAAGTACTCTCTGGGGAAAAAAAACGTTTCTCATTTAACCCCTTTCTTCCTCCAACCCCCTTTCATTTTTTTTCATAAATGTCGTCTACCCTTGTACGATGTTCATGGTCACCTCGAGACTGAACAAATAGGATTTTCTTTTCGCCTCTTTGGTGGTTCGGTGAACCTCACGATTATGGCACTCTCGAAAACAGGACGCGTTCTGTGTAATTACGACATGAACTGAAAATCTCTTTCCTTTCGTTTTCGTGTCTACTTTTTCCTTAAAAGATTATATTTGACTTCAAAGTAGAAACAATATAAGTACTAATTTCAGTTCAGACGTCTGACACGATACAAGACGGCCTCGCTAGCGCCCCGAAATTTTCCCACACGGGAAAACAGACATGATAAATCTGCATTTTTATTACCCTAGAATATTTCGTTGATCAGAAATGTGAAATGGTAAATTCTCCCTCGAGAATAGAGAAAAGACATTCCTCTATTTGCAGAAGATTGACACATCCTAGACTCTCTGTCCTAGATTTCTGTCTCTTGAAAAAGGCAAAAGTTGGAGAAAGCAAATCAAGAAGTACAATATTGAAGAACAGATTGAAGGGCATTTGAAGACATTTTTCCAATTGGTAAAATTTTTTGCAATTTAAATTATCTGGTAAATTCAACTTACTGCTAAAGTATAATATCATATGTATTTTTAAACGAACATGTCTGACTAAAACGTCTTTCTCTACTTAAATTTCAGTTACAAACTGTGCAATTTCTAAAGTTTCTCATGATATCAAAAGTTTTAAGAAGAGTCAGACAATTTCGTTTTCATGTGAGATTAAGACAAGTAATTTTATACACAGAAAAATCGTATGTATAGTACGTTCTCTCTTTAATTCAAACTTTGAATATCAGTCTCCAATAAAGTGGATATTTTGTTTATTTACTTAACTTTGGATAGAAAAAATGCTAATTAAATGAGTAAATTATCTCCTCCAGGTCACTGAAAAATTTAATCTAAATTCAAATTTGATCTAGAAACAAATTTGACCGTCAATGAAACAGAAAAGGTAATAAAAAAATACCCTCTTATTCAATTACTCTTCCCGGTATTCCTTTGACGAAAAGTTCAGTTCCCTTTTCCCATCAACTTCATTCGAATTCAGTCGACTGTAGAGCTTTGGCTTTTTTTTTAATCTTTTAACAAGGAATAAATACTTAAAATATTTTATGCTTTAAAAAGCGAAACATCCTTCAAGAAATGTGGAAACACCTCAAATTTCCTTCACGTAAAATATTCATACTATTGTCAATTTTCTTTCGCCTATTACTTTACATAAAAACCAAGTTCATAAGATTGTAAAAGCAAAAAAAAAGTCTCAATTATACATTTATTACGAATCTAAAATTTTTTACAAGAACTTTTTAATGCCTTTCGCCTTAAAACTAATTGAATTAAATTTCCGAGAGTCGGAAACAAAAGCCTGGTATTCGATGTGAAGAGACCAGACAACTATTTAAGCACTCCATTCTCAAAATCTTAGTATGTTTACATCCTATGAAAGTAATAAGAGATAGCTATATAAATCTCCTTATTTTCAAAGGAAAATAAAAGTCAGAATATCACTTTAAAGCTCATTTCTTAGTCGTTATCGTGTCGCCCACCACGAGGAAATCCTGCTTTTAGTCGGTATTGAGAGTGTGGGAGGGGGTGTATTGACGACAGAAGCAGTGGAGAAGAAAGCATGTCAAACCTTTATCCCACAATACCTTCTAATGACTCTCACACCTCAACAAATCCTTCAAATACTGCTATACCTGTTTCCTTTTCCCTTTTTCCAGTCAACAACTTTCTCCCCCATTCTCTCTCACCCCCTCTCTCTATTTCCTATCCCTCAGCTTGCTCTTTTTTTCTTTTTACAATTTCCTGTCTTCTCCCTCAATCTACCGATTAAGCGGAAGTTACATACTATTTGCAAATAAATATTGCTCATCTCAAATATTATTTTTCAAAAGCTTCGAGTTTAAATAATTTTAAATCTAGTCCTCTTTTTCCACACATTTCAAATTTCAATTCTCAACATGCACAGTAGAAATGGCCGAGTATATCCAGACTCACCGGCAATACCGATATTAACCCTTTTAGCATCATTTCTGTCAAGTAATGCAAAAAAAATTGCAAAGTTTCCATCATGGGATTTCAAGGAGTTTACAAAATACTAAAAGAGACTGGAAGAAATTTCAAAACATTTAAAGATATTTTAAAATGAATTTTCAAATAAAATATATCCCAGCTGGATCTAGCATTTTCGAGACCTACAATTCTTTTAAAAAAATTATTTCTCTTCTTTATTTAAATTAAATATTAAACTTTTCTGAACAAATTCACAAAATCTACCAGTAGTGGATACGCAAATTTGCCATAAAAAAAGACGTGGTTAATGTTTCCAACCATTAGGAATGTATCTTTGAAGTCTAAACTATTATTTCTGATTTAGTTTCCCCTCTGAAAGTATCTTTAGTATTTACATCAATGAAAGTTATAGAAATTGAACAAAAGCACAGAAAGAGGGTTTCGGCAAGGCCACAAGGACCTGTATATCCGAAATGGAAATAAATTGCTTCGCTCGTTTCCCACGGTAGCGATAACCTAAGTTGAAAGAAGGAAGGATCACGTCTCACGAATTGAACTAGTCATTTCAGGTGATTTCATCTTGACAACCTTTTGATCCTCACATAATAAGAAACACTTTTTTTGACGATACGTCCTTCTTTTTATAACAGAATATTATAAAAGAATAAAATCAGTCCCATTCTTAATTTCTCATAAAACATGTAAATACTGCTTTGTAAAATTTTTTCTCCGTAATTTCATTATAACTTCATTATCAGTAATTTCGATTCAGAAACATCGTTTCTACAATGCATTATGCCACATCGCACTTTGCCCCAGTTGCGGATTCAAACAAATTCGATGCGATCTCTACGTGTTCGGTTTTCCAAACTGATCAGTTTGAAAATATTATCATTGGTGTTATTTGCGACCTCCATAAAAATTGACCATTTTAACTGACACAGGTGTTTCGCACAACATGCAACAGCGATAGCAAAAAACAAAACAAACGACGTGATTCAAACGATTATTATTTACAATTCCTAAAACCGAGATTTTTATTCCTTTCATATTTCTTTTTGTACAAAATATATTTCTTTATAAATATCGTTTCGAATCTTTGTATCAAGAAAGTCGATAGGATAATTAGGGTAAGACCTTCATAATCGTTCAGACTTTTTTTATTTAACTTCCCTTTCGGATGCAAAGCTCGTCCCAACGTGCTCATTTTTGGGATCCACATTCGTCGTGCCTTGTTTTCTCTTTTCTTAGCTATCTTTCTCTTTCCAATTTTTGTATATGAGACGGGAACAATCTACAACTCGCAGTAGCCGGGTCGCGGAGATTAAAATATCGACTTGGTAACTACAATACATCGCGCCTGACCCCAATGCTGGCTAAACTCTTTAGCGGACACTAAAGAGAAGATAACATAAAGAATGGAAGAAGCTATTCTCTAAAAATAGGCCAATACAATAATCCTTGGAAATTGTTTTTAAGATCTTGTCTGTGACGACAAAAATTATTTTTGCGGTTCTCTCTTTTTTCAAAAGATACCCCCGGTATGAAAAAAAGTAGTTCTTTATTTCATCGATATTCTCGTCTGAGTGAAATCTTTTCTTCGCTATTCTTCGGCGAATGAGTCTATCGAGGAAAAAGGATTTCAAGTGTTCAGGTGATTACAGAACAAACTCTCATCTTTCTTGAAAAATGAACTGAAAGTTTCAGAATCAAATGTCCTGTGACAAATTATTCTTATCTCAAATATTTGTACAAACTGTTTTCACAACAGAAGTTATTTGGCAACTAGAATATTTCTCTAAAATCTGTCCTATAAATTTAAACTTTGTATCTCTCCTGAAATTTAGGAGGAACAAACAAACTGTTACCAGAATTTTTGTTAACTATGTGAGTAGTATTAATCAAATGTAAATTCTTCATGAAATATTTTTGTTAATAAACTCCGTGCATTGTCAAATATTCATGTATTCTAAAAAAGAATTTAATTACTACAAAACTTTGTCTCATTCCTTTGAAAATACCATACCACAATTATTCAAAAGAGAGAGGTGAATTTTTAATCTGGGTTAAAAAGGAAAAAAAGAATCTCCTCTATAAACAATTCTGAACTCGTTCGACGAATCGGATATGGCGAATTCGTTTTTCTACTTTTTTTTTACTTGGTGAAAGATTGAGGTCAACTCTGCAGTGCAAACGAGCGTTCATCGTTTTCTCAACTTGTGAGAAATGTCAATATGATTAGTTCGAGCGTTAGTTTGCTCTTCGTTAGATCGACATCGACATCTACGTGACGCGATGAGGTCGGTACTGTTCTTCATTTGAATATATAGGTGAATTGCGGAAGTT
>JAUESI010000015.1:1140357-1151297 GCA_032275145.1 Synergus laeviventris | reverse complement strand
TTATGTTTCCATTCGGCGGAAGCTGAAAGCGAATAGTTCCTTGCATTGTGGACCAAGTCGAAATAGACTTCCTCTACAAACTTGCAGTTATAATGTGCTCTTTGCTATGTTAAAGTTAAACATGATACTGAAGCTCAATCATTTTATGAACCCTCTTTGTTTGAGAGTAACATTAGATATAACGAACTGTTGGTATCACTAATCCTTAATTCCTTTACTAGGATCCTCTCTTTCGTCAACCATAAAATTAGCAATGCCCAAAGTTTAGAAACGTCAGAATCGAATGTATTTAGCTATCCAAATACCCCAAGAGGACCAGTTATATGTAAAACAAGCGCCGCGAGTGAGCGAGGTTTAAGTGATAGTTAAATACAAACAGTTCAGTTTGATTGGCGTTAAAGTCACTATACCATCGATGAAATTCAGTTACCTAACTTGCGACTAAATGACAATCCCCAAATGGAATGCACAACTCTATATCTGTAAATTGTAAATATAGAAATTGAACCTTATAGTTGTAACTCAAACTTATATGAATAATTATCTGATACATAATTAGAATGTACAGTTTATAGAGATACCATAGATTCTGTATGTTCAATATACAAATATTGTTTTGAGCGGCATCGAGTCAATTAGTCATTTAACTTCTGACACTTCAAGGATCGCATGGAATTTCTCAGCTTGTTACAGAGGCAGAGGCAAACTCACTAAATATTAACTGAGGTGGTAGATATCTTCAAAAATAGTTTACGTGTTGTACTCACACTGAGATTCATTGTTTCAGAAACTCCAGTCGTAAATTGTTGGTATACCACTGTTGATATTATCTGTATTTTCATTATTTAATTTATATTGTTTAATATTATTTAATATCATATTGTTATTGTGCCTGACAATATTTGGCAATATCCAAAGTAGAAATTTTATTAATAGCAAGACATATTGATTTCGATTTTCGAGTCATAATTTAATTTTTTTTATCCATGCCGGATGACTATATTTGTCTATTTCTACTGGCAGGTACATATAGTATTCCAAGCCCATTCCTACCGATACATATATTTTAAGTAGACATCCCATTTATTGCCAGACATAATTTTCAATATTGCTATTGCTACAGTCATATTGCCCGGATACATTCGCCTGTTTCTACTGACAAGTATACAACAAGATTCTTGAAAAAATTTTAAATCATTAAACTTGAACTAACTCAAAAGTAATTCTCACTTACAAAGTTATAAAAAGATTATTGTAATTTTACTCCGTATGGTAATTGAAAAAATGTTTATTTGAAGGGCCTAAAATTATTGAATTTTTAATTTTTAATTGGAATCATATAATTTTGTATCTTGATTGTATTTGAATATTATTAATTGTCCGCATGCAATGTCAGGCTATGTTTCTCGTAGTATGCAGCTCGCGTATAATATTGCTAGTTTAAAATAATCCATGAATCATGTCTTTTTTTATATTTATGTTTTTTAAAAATTTTTAGTCTTAAATCAGATATCGTGCTTACAAATCTTGCAGACAGAGGACTACATGAAATGAATTAGATTCCTGATATAATGTAGAAAATTCAGACACGCAGGTAGTAAACCCAAGGGTAACTTGAGGAGCTATTATTTATAAGAAAGTTAATCGAACGTACCACGAAGGATCAATTTATCATCTAAAAAATTCGTAGATTCATTAGTTCACAGATCAGTTCGTAAACTGACACCTATAATGATTCTCAACTTTTATTTAAGATTCATTAAAAGTTTCTTATACTGACTGAGAAAATTTATTATACAAAATTGCAAATTCAAAGGTTTGCCTTTTCACAACTTTCGAAGAATTCCCTCCAGCTGTATAGAGTCTACTGAATTAGCCAAACTTTGTTTTAGTATAAAGTATAGAACTCTTGGCAAGAGATGATTCAACTTTCGAAATCAATTGCGCTATAACTCTTAGAAATTAATTTCAATATACTAGAATCATGAGTCTTGCGTTTCCTTGCATAGTTTCCCTTCGCTCAACAATTGCACACTCTTATTTAATTTTCCTTTAAAATTTAAGGTTCTAAAAGCAACATCAATCTCGTTCTGAAAAATGGCCCCTATCAAAATATCGGTAAAGAGTAAAGTAGCGTGTGATTTCCAGCAGGACGTTAACGAGATTTACACGATTATTAACGTGAGTCTGGTCGTACTACAAACGCAATTTGCGTCGAAGCGGGAGCAAACGAGTCAAATCAATTGGCCTTCCTGGAAATGGAATTGGGATTGATGTCGCTTCTGGGATCACTTCTACATTCAGGATAAATTAATGAGGAACACAATGGCCAAATCGGTCAAGCTGCCTTCCGTAATCCTTCTACTAGTATTTTCACGAACGTCTCTTACTCTTGGCTTGAAATAGTCTCTGGAGAATCTAGAGATGCACTAGCCAATTTATTCGCGTTACAGTCGGTGAGAATTGTACCTCGTGCAGTTGTACATTTGTCCAGTCAATTTCGCGCAACTCGAAGGCTGACACAGCTAAAGTCACATTCCACTTCTTCTTTTTGCAAACAGAAAGAAACGGACGTCCGGCCGACGAGACGGAAATGGAAACCTGAAAATCCGCATCCGCTACGGACGAAACTCGACGCTTTCCGATTCAGTAACGCAGATGAATTTTTCGAATCAGAGATTGCAATCCAGGAATCTGTCGTAATAAGATTATTATTCATTGGCGAAACGTGCCTAATCAATCTGGTGATTAACTCGATAATTGCCCAGCAAGTTGTGGTTAATGTTCAGACATCAACAAATGATCGATTTGTTGGCGGAAATGGATAATATGCATGATGTCTACTTCCGATCAAGGGGCATTAATCCTTTTAAAATTTATGTCAGTTTAGTGCTTCCACTTCAAATCTGACAAGCTGTTACCAAAGTAGATTATTATAACATATTTTTTCAATAATTTACAACTCTTCCTCTTTTCCTTTATAGGGAATATATGGTATATATTCCCTAAAAATTTTCCTCGGGAATGTCTGATAATTTTTGCAAAAGATTTTATGTACCACCAAGTACTTAAATACATTAGCAACTATACAAGATTAACTTACTGAATAACAGGACTAACAGGAGTTAAAACGTAAATCGAATCATTTCTCCGTGTGATCCGACTAATTGTATGCAAGCCAGATTGCATAATACCACGCAACGAAGATTGGAGTTGATGGAAGTCGAGCGTTCATTACTATGCAAGCCTTCTGACAGCTTCTAATCGTTTTAGAAAGTTATGCGAATTCGAGAAATCCTCAAACCATCAAAACCCTTCATTATCTCTGCATTCCATATTTCCAAGAACGACAAAAATATAGTTAAATATCAAGTACATACAATAGATTCATTCATTCGCTTATAACTCGCAGATAGTATTTGTTAGTACAGTTAAATAAAAGAAAAGTATAAGAACTTCAATTCCAGACAGCTAAAAATTTCCATGGAGTGATTAAGAGAAACTATATTTGCAAAAATGAAAGAAAGGAGGAAGTTATTAAGGAATATTGAAAATTAAAGAAACGCGTATTATTCTCCATGAAATATATATAAAGTTTTGTTAATATCACTTTTCAATTGGTATCCATAATGAATAGCTGGAAATAATCACGTGCCCTTAGTCATTTGCTATTCCTTTCTCGTTCCATAGGCAAGATTTCCACCTTGGAATTGCGAGGAATAATTGCTCCCTTCGCGCAAGTCTTTGCATTCGAATCTCGGTTGAATAATTACAAAGATTATTCGATGCGATCAGATTGCAGCAATTCATTATACCAAAACCTAGAGCAATTTAGTGAGGTTTCCTGATTTCAACCTTAACCGAAATTCCTCTCGATTGTGTTTCAGGTTTTCGACAAGCATAATCGAGGGTATATCACAGCATCTGATCTCAGAGCTGTTCTCCAATGTCTAGGAGAGGATCTTTCCGAAGAAGAGAGTAAGTATTTTTTTACATTATGTCAAATTTCCACGTTTTTTGACCCCCTGAAACCAAAAAACATGTTTTTAAAACATTTTTTTTAAACATGTCTGCCTGTATATTTTTAGTTTTTGAACTCGATAACATTTTGAATACAAATTCAAAAAGTTGGAGCATTTTGAAAATTTTTGAGATCACTTTTTTTTAATTTACAAATTCTATGAATCCTTATCCTTATACAACACTTTTTTGAATATTTTTGAAAAAAATATAATTCAAACTAATGCAGAACTAAAATTCTAATAAATTTTCAAGTTGTGTGTGTAGAAGTTTGTCGCCACTACAACTGAAATTTTATTTTTTTAAATTGTTATCTTTTGAAAGAATTTTTATGCCTTTTTTTAGTTTTGCATATATAAAAATCCCTTTAAAAAATGTCTATGAGATTGTTACCAAGATTTCACAAAAGTCCCGGGACGGCTGAATATTTCATCATATTTTTCAGGTAGATTAAGGTGATTCTTTTTGTAACTTTCAACGAGGCATTCAATGGTGACCTTTATCTTGATTTTATCGATGACCTTCAAGGTTTTCAAGGAGAAAATATTTTCAAATTTACTTTACTAAAACTACCTTACTGAAACTTTTTTCTCTGCAACGTTTTTAAATAAACCGCCTCCAAACACTTAGCAGTGGCTCTGATTTCTATTTTCTATGGGAACGGCGTCTCGTAAAACGTGTCGAAACCCCTTTTACGAAGCAGTGAGACAGAAAGTAGGGAACATAAGGCTCTGAGCTTTTTCTCAACACCTATAGTTTCACCTTACTGTAGAGTTAAGAAAGCGTTCTTTAAACGACAGCTCGTAAAAAAATCGATCACGTCTTACTTATATGTGGTACACCGCAGCTTTCAGACATAAAGAACATTAAACTAGAGTCGACAATTTAGTGCGGAAACGAAGTCACGGCACCAAATGTTCCATATGCAGCGTACATCTGATTTACTTCAATTACTTTTTTAAGAAAATGTTTAGAATCTCAATATAGGACTATAGTTTCACGGTTTTTCATGAACTTGTTTGTTTTTTAGAGGATGGTATAATAAAGTCGTTCATTATTGTAGAATCCGATGAAAAATATTGTAATTGTTAAGAGAGACTGCCTTTTTTGATAAGCTGAAAATATCCTTCTTCCCCGGACTTGCAAATGCACTCGACATGGCTTAACGTCACTTTTTTTTCAACCCATATCAAAGTTTTTGCACTACTGGTTGATCCTCTTTAAAGAAGTTAGTTGGTAACTCGTGGTATTTAAGCCTGCCGTCAGAGCCTTCACGTATCGCAAGGCTTTCTTTAGAACTTTAGATATATAGTGAGCTTGCATTTTTAACCTTGTTCTACCAGTCTGAGTAGTCTAATCTTACCTAACATTTTTAAAAGCACTTTCAACTTAACACCCAACAATTCGTTTTAAAAAAGAATCCATTAATTTAATCACCACAATTCCCTGTCATTGAATCTTAAAGCAAACTTCGAAATTGTTTTCTTTTAACTTTTAACTTCTTCCGACTTATAAGTACCTTCCGCATTAATTTGAAACAGGTAAAGCAAAATATTGAGTGCAAGTTGAATTTATACAAAAAATAAATTAAAAATATTTTTCCAAATTTTAACGATCTTTTTATTACTTGTTGGGAATCAATAGCATGTGCGTTAAACCCAGGTTTCATGGTTTTATTACTAACTGCAACGATTATAGGCTCGGTTTCCTTCCGGGGCAATATCGGGTTAACTGCGGTAGATTTTATACAATATTATTTGGTAAAATTTAATTATTTGATAAAAATTGAACGATAATAACAATGAAATAAGAATTATGAAAATGAATGGGGACTATCTGAATGTACCAAGCGACTGATTCATTTATATTACGTGGTGATAAATTTCTCCCAGAAATAATTGAGAACGCATCGTGGTTTTTTTATTACCTGCTCGCGCCGTTTAGACTCCTAAGACGCTAAGGACTTCCGAGTAGGGTGTTCGTGATTGGAATTAATCAGGATTAAAGAAGAATAGCAAGGATTGCACTTCGAACCAATCTCAATTGTATAAGTTTAAATTCTACTTTTTGAAATTCCTAGAGCCAGAAACGAAAAAAGTTTCTTGTACATAAATAATCCTCTGAAACAGAAAGCAACCTTTAGATTAAAATTAAAACTAAAAGTACCAGTCAAATTAATAATATTGGAATTTCCATTGAAGTTGAATTAATAACTGTATGCTTCTTTTTAAGTCGCGAAGCCACTGACTAATATCATTCCTTAAATCTTTTTAGTTGAGGACATGATAAAGGAAGTCGACGTTGATGGCGACGGAAGAATCGACTTTTATGGTAAGCATAATTATATTTTCTTAGAAAATTTTTAGTCTACTCTAATTCCAAAAAAATGTAAAGATAAAATGTCTTTGACCTTGTGAGTAAGTATGTTCTTTAAAAGTAAAATGAATATGAAAATCGAAAAAAGGGTCAAACGGTATTTAGTCTTATTGTTCATTCTGGAAAATAGTCCATAAAAATCAAGGGTGCAGTGATTCTTTTCGAATGGTAATTGTGAAAGATAACCTTGTCTGAAGAGCCTTGGCTTCTTCTCACAAGGGCACTTTCTGCCAAGGGCGTCTTTAAGAGAGAACGAGATAGGCTGGAATGGGACATTTACCCCGATTTAGAAAAGATTAGAACACTTTTACTCCAAATATAGATTTTTTGAAAGACTCCCAACCATATGACCTCGAGTTTCAATTTCTGTCAAAGCGATAGAAAACCCTTGTAATATTTTGGAAACACTTGAGATATATGAAATCCGCTAAAATTTATGGAAAATCTGTTATGCAAAAATGGAACGACGTAGCTCCTTTGAGTTCGTTATTGTTTCTCGGGTACTTCTTATCCGATTTTCGGAGTATCGAATATGGATGAGAAATCTTAGAGAATAAAAATTTGAAAGAATCGACTATCTGTTTCAGAATTCGCCCACGCCTTAGGTGAGCCAGGAATAGATGAAGACGAGGAAGACGAAGAAGAGGATCCTCAATCTCCTACATTCTGAAGACCTTATTATCCTCTTAAGTCTACCTAATCCTCAAACGACACGAATCAAAGCACTATTCGGCGACGCAATATCTCATCAGTATTTCATCTTATACCTCATCTCAAAATTCTTTCATTTTCATTCTAATCGCATTTTTTTTATCATTAAAGCTATAGCTACAGCTTTTCTGGTATGGAACTTCTTGACTTTAAAAAATGGGAGAAGATTCAATGAATTCTACAAAATAATGCTTTGTAATAACCGGTTCCTGTTTAAATTCCTGTACAAAGTCCTTTATTAATTCCTATACTGCTTTCTGCACTAATTCCAGATTGCTTCAGTGGTTCCCGTACTAACTTTTGGACTGTATAGGGACCTGCACAGAAATGTTCAACCGGAATAAAATTTCCTATTTGAGTTTTTTAAAAAAAAAGTGAAGACTTAACAATTTGTAAATACTAGAAGATCAATAAATCAAGAGATTCCATGCCAGCGTAAATAAAATTGATAAACCTTGCTGTATAGTATATAATCGAATTTGCTTGGAGGACTGAAGCTTGCAACTCAAAATAAAAGAGCAAATATGGTAAGAAGTTTTTGAAGGCATGTGCTAGGCATTTTGCCATAAATTATAGAACGTGCTACGATGCGTCTGTTAAATACGTCCAGCATACAGAAAGATTTATATTACGGGTTATACGATGGAATCGAGACTCGTTCTAAAAAGGACGTGCCACCTGTACGCGAAGCTATTAAGAGTTTAAATCCGTTATGGGACGCACGTGATGAAAGCCCAGAGATTTAGAGCATCCGGAGAAAACATCGTTAAATAAAAAATAAAAGAAAAAAACTGAGAAGGATATAATATCGATGATTACAGATTATCTGATATCAATATTGCTTCCACGATAATCGCTAGAAAGCTTTTGCAAGCTCCACCTCAAGAAGAATCAGGAAATTTTTTACCTCTAATTTAAAATTTAATTAATGTAAGCATATAATTAGTTAAATAGTTTGATATTTTAAAATAGCTTGAGATCTTTTGAAATTTGTTCGAACTCATTTTATTTCCTTAAAATTATAACCTGATTTTGACACTTGCAATTTATAGAAGCACTTATGCCATTGAATATTAAGATATTTTAAGACAACATTTTTTTAAATTATCAATACGCGTATGATATATTCTAGTTCTAATTAAAGTGAACTAAAAAAAGTTTAAGTGAAATTTGTGCATTGGTGACTAGATAATGAAGATTGGTTGAATCGAAGGCCCATTTTCTCTGAGCTTTCAACGACACTCCCAAAAATTAGTTAGAAATTGGTAGACTAAAGGAGGTATTTTCGCTCGTAAATTCATTAAATTCTTCTGAAATTGCTCTCCTTAGGAGATCCGTAAAAATAATGGATGAACTGAAAAATCGGGCGATGGTCTATTACTGTAAGTTTTTCACGGTAAATTGCATTATGTCGATGAGAGACACTGATATAAGTTCACTCGACGTGTGTCAAAGTGCTGACGAACAAGATTAGGGAAAATCGACCACAGGAAGTATTAAGGTCTTTATCCTGTCTGGTGAGTCTACATCTTACGAATTGACTTTAAAATTTTCGACTTTTGACATATCTGCAACTTCGTCTATTAAAAAAACGATTTAGCTCTCATCTCGTGTAATAATAAATAGTTACGTTAAGTGCAAAAGCGGACAGTGCGAAGAGACCGCCATCATAATATCTTTAAATAAAATTCAAATAACTTTCAACTCTCCAATTAATTCAGAAACACTCAGTGTTGCTAATTTAAGATTCTTCATCTCGATTCTGAAACAACTCGTTTGAATATTTTACATGAGTACTCTGATACTGATTAACTCCGGGGTAAGTGCTCGGTTACCATTCTTTTCTAATTCTGCTTCAAACACTGACGGTAAATATTTATTTAAGTCTCAAGGGTTTAAATGTCTCCCATCAAGAGATTGAAAATCACGATTTTTTTCTGCAAACAATGTCTTTAGTTTATTTTCGCGTTGCAAATTGTTTGCTTATAATTTAGGTGAAATGAAAGATAAACCAAATCCTCAAGTGATTTCAAGAGATTTGAAGATATTTTAAGGAATTTCAAAGGATTTTAAAAGATTTTTAATTAAACTTAAAAATGATTCAAGCGATTAAATAAAATCTATTAAATCTCTGAAAGTCTTCTGAGTTTTCTGGAAATCTGTGGAATCTTGTGAATTTCGTTTAAATTTGTTTAAATTTATTGAAATATTTATGAAATTCTTGAAAATCTGGTAAATCTGCTGGAGACTCTTACAAGGAAGGTTACTCAAGAATTTGCCTCCGATTTGATTCGTTCTGAAGTGTATTTTAAAGCACTAAAATATAAGGTACACGTATTTTTTTATACGTGCCCAAATTCATATTCAGGGGATGAAATCACCCTTCAAAGTTTTCGAATAATTACTTGAGAAATATAATTTCAGTGACGTTACTAGATTGCAGTAAAATATTTATTTTCCAACCATCACTCCCTTAGACGTGGGGTTAACTATCCCCTGTGGCTAACATACACAAAAATTCCTGATTTAAATCCAAATCAAATTTTATTTTAGAATGATAAATGAACTGATATAACCCTCTTCGAATTAGAATAGGGGTGCATCATGCCGGTAGACTACGATGTTTCCTATTATCACAAGGTTTCCAGTCCTGTTACAAATTGTTAAGGAAATAAAAATTCCATCTGAAATGGAGTGTAAAAAGATATAGCGTCTTGTATTTTTGGTATTTCACTTTATTACTCATTCAGAAATAAAATTTGATTTTGATGAAAATCAGGAATTTTTTTTTATGTTAGCCACACAGAGCAGTTAACCCCCTCCTCCATTTAAGCGGGTGATGGTTGGAAAATAAATATTTTACTGCAATCTACTAACATAATTTCAGTCGAAGCAATGTTGACACTGCCTTCTAAATGATTATAATTTCACTGAAAATTATATTTCTCAAGTAATTATTCGAAAACTTGCATCCCCTGAATATGAATTTGGGCACCTATAAAAAAATACGTGTGCTTTATTTTTTAGTGCTCTAAAACTCTAAAATTCAGAATGAATCAAATCGGAGGCGGACACTTGGGTAACGTTCCTTGTTAGAATCTTATAAATTTTTTCAATTCTTTGAAATAATTAAAAATATCCCAACATATTTTGAAATCTCAGGAAATTAAAAAAAATATTTTTCGAACTCATTTAAAATCTTTAAATTTATAAACTCACTTCGAAACTTAGTCCACCAATGAATTTCTATTGTTATGCGTAAATTAAGAAGGATGAATATCTTCAATGGAATATCCTTTGGATTTTCGCGCATCATATTTCGCAACGGAGCAATATAAGTTGATGCATATCACTATTTGAACAGCTTGTATATCTTTAAAACGTTTTATCAATTTTTAATATTCACTAACTAACTTTCGTATTTCATTTTTACAACACGTAGCAACATCATATCGGTAATGGTGTTCAATTTCATTTCTTAAACCTTGAAAAATGTAGCTCATCCAATATTTTATAATCTAATTAAAAAATATAGATGTTGCTCTTGTAGAATATCACATTTACTAAAATATAATAGATAGCATTTTTCTAAAAATTATAAATATTCAATTAGTATATTCTCTATGTACTTCAGCCTTCAATATTCATCGTTAATATATTAAATTACTAATCTTTGTTTACGTCCACTAAATCGAACAATGTATAAAAAGTTAAATTATAAAATGCTACCCATTTTAAATATCTAATAAAACACTAAAGTGAAGGACAAGTAGAAAATTATACCTTTCCCTATAGTATCCAGCATGATTTTACTCTCGAAACTGATTTGTAAA
>JAUESI010000015.1:1129606-1140257 GCA_032275145.1 Synergus laeviventris | reverse complement strand
ACATGCAAATGACTAGTCGAAATAAAATATTATTACTTTTGACAATCAAAAAAGCTCGCGTGTCTGTGTTAGACATTATATACAGAAACAACTTCTAGCAAGTTCGATACCATCTCACTGTGCTTAGATATTATAAGTCGAATTAATCTAGGCTATGGATGTATAAAGCCTCTAAATAAATCTCACTTTATGAACTCTCTTCCGTTTCTGTCCGTTTCTGCACAAATTTAATAGGTTACCTATAAAATTACTCGCCAGAGTTGATCCCAAGAAATGCATAAAATACCATTTTAAATTGGAAAATGGAATGTAAAATTATGTTGGTTCCTGCAACAAAATTACCTTAACTGAGGACCAAGAAAGGAGACTGAAAGGGAATTTCTAAAAATGTACTTTAAGTTTATTTGTTTTATTGTTTGAGTTCAAATTAAATAATCTTGCATGCAATGTACATTAGAACTTATTTTTATTAATTTGAACTTCACAAGAAAGTGAAGGGTGTTGTCATTATATTTGCTGGAAGGGTTAATTAACACTAACGATATTAAAATTACAAAACATATGCACTTTGTATAATCAACACTGGCGTGTAAAATATACATAATAAATATGTAACGACCATGACAATTTTAATGGTCTACAACATGTCGATGCTGTTTTCGTGGCTTTCGCTCAAACGTTTCCCGAGCATAATATGAAAACATGAGAGAAAAATAAAAAGATTATACATAAATTAGGTCATTTAAATTTCTATGCCAGCTGTCAGTCTTTTCATGCTTGATCGAAAACGACCGAGTGTTTGGCCAAACTCGCCGAACCGAATCGATTTCCTGGTTGCGTCTTGAGTACCTTACGATATTTACTATTACGCTAATGACGAAACTATTTGCGCTGTTCTGTATAAATATACACATATATATCTATTTTAAAATCCAATAAAATCAATAATAAAATGATTATTCTTGTTCTTATATAAAAAATGTGCTTTCAATAAATACATCCTCCACACAATCCTCTGCGAGAGATTTTTTAGACTACTTTTTTTCTCTAAATTCCTCAAGAAATAATAGTTCAGCCAAAATAATCTTGCCTTGTTTCAAGATTTGTTTTATAGAAGGAACTAGTAATTACACGCTACCATTAGAATCGACAAAAACCCGATACCTGATTTTTCGAGCTAAAGTCCGGAATTTTAAGAATAAAAAAGAAATTTTACTCGAAAAGTTCGTGAGATAATGAAATATATATATGGTATATATATATTTGTTTGGGGAGAGATGATGCAAAAATTCCTTAGACCGGAAGGTTGAGTAGCACCGTCCAAGCGTGTAATACTATTAGTCATAATAAAAATTTGACGGCATCTCTTCAATTTTAATAATAAAATCTGGAATGGTGTTTTAAAAAGTAACTATCTAATATAAAGCGGACATACTGGACATTACCTTTAGGATGTTATAATTTATCTGTAATAGGCACATAGAAGTTCGTATTACAGAAAGTGTCATTTCATAAAGCACATGCTTGATATCAGACTTAATTGGCTGGGAAAAACTATAATAAGATCTGCTGAGAATTTTGCAGCAACAGATGAAACCCGTTACTTTTCTCCATGCAAAATAACCTTTTTTAATCTTAGAACATTTAAATGAAGGCGGGTTTGAATAAAATGAGAAGTTTATTAAGATCTTTTTTTATTAGCGATAAATAAACTTACATAACTTTACAATAACAATATACTCTCTTGCAACTCTCAGAAAATATAAGATCTATTCATAATAATTCGTAGATAATATCCAGTTAGGAGTGACGAAAACATTCGCTGCATTGGAATAGACGAAGAAGAAACATATTGTATTCGAATAAACATAAAAAGGTTTACAAACAATGTTACATGTTACATTAATTTATGTTTACAATTTCTTTCGTTTCATCCAAAAGCAGCGAATATTATGCATTCAAAACTTACTTGTAACACCTAAAGTTGTAGCTTCTTTTCATGTCGTGTTCTCATAATAACTTCATGCAGGCAAAACAACGAGGATTATAATATGCAATGTATTAACACCACTATTTTTTTAAAACCTTATTTAAGGATTGAAAAATACATTGAAAAGAGCATTTAAGGACGATTCGAGCAACACGATGTATTCACACCTACATTATATTAAGTGAGGCATGATTTTTACTTTTATTAATGTATAAAAATATTCTAATTGAATGAATGATACAAGCTGATAAATCACTTTTTTTTAATTTATGTAAATTCGACGTCCTGTTACTCGAATAAATTCCTTAAAATCATCCAAATCTAAGCCTTTTGATTGTACAGTTCAGCCTACAACTGGGCACATAGATCGAGTTAAAAATAGTGTCTCCTCGATAAGACCAATTCAAATAGGGGGGGAACTATACAAATTGTGAATTAGTAATTATTCTACTGAGTTTAGTGATTGAGATGTCTCCATAATTATGCCATGGTTGAAACCAGTGAAATTTCATTTAAAATACAAAAGATTTTCACTGGTATAAAGTAGAATGAACAACATACACAAGATATACTTCCATTATCATTGTCAGTTTCTCAAAATTTAATGCTCGATCCAGAGTGAAGCTGTAACCTGACATTTAATCCATCACTTAGAAGGCTTCAGCAACCTTTAACATTAATTAGTAGTACAGAGTTCCGGGACTCATTCGCCTAGACTAAACGGAAATCGATAAGCTAATTCTACGTGCAATGTATTCTCTAAAGGATACAAGAGCGTTATTTGATTTGTGGATGTCTATGCAAAAGTGTTTGCAGTATCGAGTACATTCCTCGTGAAAAATAGTCTCCCTTAGGATTGAATACCTTATAAAAAGAGAAGAGTATCGCAGATTCGCTTTTCTTTAAAAAATCCGAAATCTTTAAAGCTAAACGTATTATATCACGCATACAGGATACCGCAAACGCTACCTATTTACATATTTCTGTCATCTAAGTCTCTGATAAGCGTTTCTTAATGAACTCTCAAAAAAGACCCCGAAAAAAGTCATCTCTAATCTTAAAATATCTTTCACTTTATACGTTTAGTTAGTTTACAAAATCTTTGGATGCGGAAGAATTACAACTTTCAGTTCCAAAAAATATTTGTCGTTATAGAAGCTTTTTTCGGTAAGTTTGAGAGCAGTCTCAGACTTCTTTCAGATTCGGTGTCAAAACCTTTGTCACGATAATAATACGTAGACATTTACAGTTTAATGAGACTGTTCAATAAGTCTTTAACAGTCAAATTAGTCGATAAGAATATCTTGAAACTCATAGAAAGTTTACAACCTTCCTTATTTTGAAGAGACATGCAACATTGATGGCAAGCTACAGTACTTTTTCACGATCTACCATCAAAAATTTGCACAAAGAGCAGCAATTTTATCAGATAGTTAGTGGCCCTATAAACTACAGTAAACTACAATTATTTCTTAGTTACACGGAGTTCTGAGCAAAATTTTCGATTTCAATCCAGCAAAATAAATTAAACCTTCCTTGACCGCAGGAAAGTGAAGTCGATTGTGACTGGACTTGTACGATTTTTCGTCGATTCCGGTTTCATGAATTTTGGGTACTTCCGTGTTATACCCTATGACAACGGAAATTATGGGTTCACCTGTTTTTCAGCATTTGCTACAGTATCCATCATTTCCGTCGATAGTGTAAATTTTCATTCGAAACTTAAACAAAAATTGGTGTGGACTCCAAGTGAAAGTCATGAGAGTGTAATGTTGAGAAATACAAAAATTGACATCATACATACAAACATACCTGACATTACAAAAATTTGTATGCGTGTTCAATACTCAAGGCGCAAGGAGAAATAATCGCACATTAGTATAAAAAAGATAATAATTGTATATAATCATCAGACGAGAGGTACTTCCACGATTTTAATTACTTTGTCTAGTGTTCGTTCGCAGCGGCAGTGCATCATTTTATATTCTGCAAAGCTTTAAAAATATCGTAACGAGACAGAAAAAATACTCCTCGTCTAGGGGTTTTAAGTCAAGCTAAAATTTTCTCCTTGCGCTGCTGACAAAGCTGAAATAAAAAATCGGTGGTCTCATTGGATCACGAATAGATCATTTAAATATGTACAAATTTTTGCTCCGTTTCCAATATAAACACCGATTCAGAAATCCGTCTCAAATCAACCTCTTATAACTTTTCTAAAAGAGTCCAGTAAAGATCTTGTAATAGTATAAAAATATTTAATCTGCTAACAAGAGCTGATCGAACACGCATCACAAATGGAATTTATCCTGAAAAAAAGACCACTTGCTTCGAAACTATACGAGAAAAAAAAAAATGTTGTAATCTACCGTAAAATCGGCAGTGTAGAGAACGCATAGTTGTGACTTTGTGTAGTTTCATTGGTCGCGAGAAAAATCTCGTTCTCAGACATAATAAGTGTTCAGTAAAGTATCCTCCGATTTATATTCGGATTCGTTCGACGCTGTTTGATGAGTTTTTTTGCTACAATCGACACTCCCTCTCTCACTCTTGTTCCCTCAAATTTCTCAGTCAGTCCATTCTAGTCTTTTACGAACCTATAAGTACCGATAATAAAAGATGCAAATTGCAAATTGGTTAATTTAACAAGAGTATCCCGACCCTATGCATATGAGTTATACAATTATAAAATTATAAAAAGAGAACGCTTCGAATAAAAAAAATTAATATCACTTCATAGTACGAGTTTATCACAATTTGTTTTACTAATTTAAATGTAGAAGACACTGGTCGAATTTTTAACTTAGTCGTAAAAATGATCCATGAATGTTTAATGAATTAATAACGAATATATTAAGTACTTCTAAAATTTGTAATGGCTTCACTTTGACTCAAACGAGCGGAATGTACGGAGGGCGAGTATAATTGCGAGAAGTGAGTATCGAAAGAGCGTTTGTGCGTGCCTCGCATCATTTTTTTGACGAGGTCAGTATTGTCGATTTGATGCAACTAAGTCAAGAGAATTAATTCTCTTTTCAGAAAACTGGTTCCTCGTCCGTTTCCTCACTATCGTCAGTTCTTTTCGAGGAGTTGGCTATAGGTGAGGAGTTGAAAGAATTCGCTCTGGGTCTTCTAAACTGTTGTCGTTTCTGTTGTTGGTTCGGTAGTTGCTGATTATCCCCGGATTGAGCTCGAGCTGCTATCAAAGGTCTCAATGCAGATCGAAGGGACCAGTATAAACGTGGATAAGACTGCTCATGTCGAGCAATCAACTCCTCGTTCCGTTGTCGCTTCTGGAAAAATAAATATCCATATGTAAAACTGAATATCTGTGTATGTATTCCGAGTAGACTTCCACACCCTTCAGGCTTCATTTTTTAGAGATTTCCTTGAGATTCCTTAAAATTAAATGGTTAAAACCAATTACCTGAATAGCTTCATTATTGCTCGTAGATGCCTCTTGAAAAAGAGGAAGTTTCTTGGACTCGGCGAATTGCCTCAGTGCCTTCTCCCTGACATAGACAAATGGTCTGATCACTCTGAGGTTCTGTTCCCGAATATAATAATGAGCCTTCATTGTTCTGAGTTTACCACTATGGAAGACTGAAGCAAGGAATCCCTCAGTGAGGTCATCCAAATTCTGTCCAAGAGCTAGAACATTATAATTATGTTGCTTAGCAACGGAGTAAAGTTTTGCTCTAGTTGACCTGGCACAAAAACTGCAAGAGCCACTTCCTGATGAACGTAAAGTAGGATCTTCCTCTTCTTCTTGACTAGTATTCGGAACGATTTCCTCATAAAAATAAGGTACATCTAAGGACTTCAGATAAGACATCGACTCAAGAGGATCATGATGACTACTGTCATCAACTGTAGCAACACCAATTCCAAAATCGATTCCCTTCGACCTGACATAAAATCGATACTGATGAAGAGTATGAAGAAGTGACAAAGAATTTCTGCCCCCAAGAGAAAGACAAATCAAAACCCTATCATTGTCTTTGATCATTTCAAATTCATGAATCGCTTCGACTACAGGTTTCCAAATATTTTTTGTCGGACAATGCCACAAACTTTGATTCGAATTTATACCATTGTCAGTTTTCGAATCATCTTCTCCTTCGTGTCCTGAGCTTTCAGAAAGTAGAAAAGCCTCTTCATCTTCCGAGAGATCATCATTTGTAGGTCGTGATTGTTTTGTGTAATTCATTCCAGGAATAAGAGATAAACGAGGTCTTCTAGAATACCCATTGGAATTAGACTCAGAACTGCTGCTTCTTCCAAGATCAGAGGAATCCCCATTTTTTTCGCTTTCGTGGAAAGAAAGATTGATGCCACTGTCCTGAGAACTGACAGAATTAACAGCAGAGTATATTTTAGGTAAGGCTTTCTTCTGTTCGTTGTGCTCTTCCAGCTCTTCCTCATCATCAATATCATCCTCATCTGTATTTTTCTCTCCATCGCCAGTACTGGATTTTACAACGTATATCACAGTTTCATCAGAGGAACACTCGCTGGACTTTTTGCTGTCATGTTGGTTGAATTCACTAATCTTTCCTGGGAGAACTGGTGTTCTTGGACGTGTTGAACTGGGCAAGACAATTCGCCTCTTTTCAGCTGGTGAGGCACATCCGGAGGAAGATCTGTCGTCTGGTGAATACCTAAAAAAATATCAAAATAAAAATCTAAAGTAAGAAACAGAAACATTTGGATACAAGTACCATATATAAAATCCTTGAGTCAAATTTCTAATCAGGGTTACTCGTATTTTTTGGATCCAGTAGTAGTGCAACAGCAACTAAATAGTACTTACAACAAGAGCGGACAAAAGACAAGAAAATCTTTAAGGGGAAATTGTGCTTAGAAAAAAATTTTTCCTAGCAGATCGTATTGAAGCAATACATGAACAAGGCACTAAAATACGGATTATCCTAAATTGAAGGTGAACTTACAATTTTGGCAAACACCGCTGGTGAGAATTGTGAAATAGAGAAAGAAATTCACGTAAGGCAATCTTTTAAATACCTCACTAACATGAGAAGCGTGATAGATTTATCCTATCATAAAAGTGAGGTTGCAATTGTATCTGAAACTGCTGCTATAAAGTTAAAGTCACGAAGTGAGTCACACAGCATGAAATTCTTTAAATTCATGACATTCTAGTATGAAGAAAAATCTGCCAAACTCCTCTCACCAGATGAATAAAAAAACTATAATAGTAAATTTAAAAAAAAAAGAAAATTCCTTACCTATGAAGACCATCGACAGAGTTGACCATGCATCTAATTTCAGACTTGACTTCACTCGCCATCTCTTTCGAAAACTCCATAAGATACTCAGCAATATCACTAGCAGAAAAAGAGTCGTGATGATGATGCTGCTGTTGCTGTTGCTGCCTCATCTGATGTTGAGGAGTAGTTTCACAAGTATTGGTCTCCGAAAGAACATCATCGACCTTAGAGATAACTTCTCTAATTTCTGATTTAATCTCAGTTGCAAGTTCCTTCGTCACTTCTTTAAGGTAAGCTCGAAGATCATCCTCCGAGCTTTGGCTCATGTTTGAAGGGACTGGTGAAGACCTACCAAGTCTGCTAGCTGCTACTCCAGAATCAAATGATGATGAACAAGACGAAATTGGAACATGACCAAGCGAAGATGAAGACCTATTAGGAGATCCTGAGATATCGGAATCCAAGGAACCGTTTAAATCAGTTTGACTGCTACAGCTGCAGTGACGAAATCTGGATTGAGAAGTGCTGATAGCAATTCCCAAACTTGCAAGTGTTTGTGGACTCAGAGGAATTGGGACCGGAGATGTTGTTCCTTCAGTTGCACTTCTAGGGCAGGTACTGCTTCCCAAAGAATTGCATCTGGTTCTGCCAACATACGTCTCACCACCAGGACCCGAATTCTGCTCGCTCGCAATCAGTCTAGCGACTGCTGGGGTTGCTCCCAAAATTCCAGCTGCTGCTGATGTGACAGCTTCCCCAACGGCGAATTTAACACTTGGCATTGGGGATCCTGGGCAGGTTACAGGTGATTTTTTACCATTGCGAAATGAATTGGAAACATCCTCATCCTCCAAGTCATTAATCCTGAGTCTGTATTTCCCATTTCTCAGGTCAGGTGGACTTGACAATGCTGGAAGACTGCGATGTCTTGGTGAAACTGGAGAAACTGGTGCATTTCCTGATCTTGGCACATCACTATTTAGTCTTCTAATTGCGAAAATACTTGAGTTGTATGAGGTCGTTGGCGAACTGTTTGTTGAGAGGTCGAGGAATCCATAGCCAGCGAGTCTAGAGAAAAGAGGGTTGTTAAATCTAGATCTAGAACTAATTAGAGAGGTCGAATTTTTTATAAATACTCACTTGTAAACTGCTGGATCAAAAGGTACGTGCTGCTTTACATTCTGTGAATTTCCCAGAAGAAGATCTTGAGCTTCGTTGGGCAAAATGAACCAACGGAGACTTTCAGCTTTATCATCAAACGATACACTATGATCGATCTGGAGTGGGTACCTCTGAGCCATTTTTCTCGCTTTGTTGAAAATATTTCTAGCAGTCTGTAAGCAATCGCTGTAGCTCTGAGGAAATACTCCAGGTCCTGAAACCCTTCTCTCTGTAGCATTCATCCTCCCATCAGTATATCTTATAGAACCAAGCCATTTTCGTTCTTTAAAAACACTATTTGTGTGGTGCCTCCATTCTCCAGTGTCTGGATTAAGAACATACTGTGGTAAAAGTTTCCAGCCTTCAGTGGCGACCATTTTCAAAGCCTCAAGGACAAATGCTACTTCAGCTTCAGACATGAAATAAGGGAAGGATATCCTGGCAAAACCTGGCCGAAGGGCTTCAGCGTTCGATTCTTCTTTGACATCATCCCGTCCACTGCAAAAGTAATTTACATTCAAATTAGGTTTTCATTCGAAAACCGGTTTGGGTTTACGAACTTGTGTTTAATATTCTTTTTATTAGCTTAATTTTGCTCTGTTCTCAGAAGCTGATTTAGGATGAAGCAACCTCTCGAATTTAATTAAAAATTATTGGAGAGTAAATATAATAATTAAGAGATATCATGATTTCAGGAAGTAATAAAAGTTCCTGTTTTATGCCCTTTGGAAGATATGCAAAAGTTTTAATAAACGTGGACTTTTGGAAATGCCTTACTAAACAAGTTTTTATTCTTTGGAAAGAGAAAAAGCGATCTACTTATATTTATACTATTTCACAAATGTGTACACAATAACTTGTATCGTTATCGACGAGACGCTCACAAACTAGTTACATGTTTCATTACGCACTTCCGTTTGAGAGTAATATGACTGACTATTCGCAAGAAACAATAACTAACACACGATTATGTGTTTCCTGATACTTGATAGTCTCTATTCATCTACGTAAATATGTTTTCTAAGTCAATTTATTCGTCGCTCCTCGACCAAACCTGCAATTTTTCTTTTTTTTCTAAACATATCTTTCCTTTTTTAATGACTTTCGACAAACGGCTTATGTAATCTAGATTGAATTCTGGAATGAAAAAATGTCCTTAGTACCTATTTTACGATTTTGATTTTGCGCAAGAGAAGAAGAGAAATAAATTATAAATTAGGCGTCCACAATCTTGAACCTATCGGAGCCAAATTACTATTAAAATACAATGATTTTTATTTCCACTAGTATTCTCACCTCTCTTGGAGCACAATTTCATATTCCTTAGCAAGACTTTCGTCAATTCCCATGAGGTCGTGAGCATATCGACCCGCACAGGCGCAGCCCCCACGTGCTTGCACCCCAAATATATCGTTCAGGACTGCGCAGACGAAATTGTGGTGAAGAAATGTACCACGTGGATGTCGAACCATGAATGAAAAGATCGGCAACCTCTTTACGTTCTGTGACATACTGCCTAGTAAAATCAGCTCTGGAATTGTCCTCACGTGAGCCAAAACTTGTCTGAAAATATTAAATTAAAAGACAATTAAAATTCAGCCTTTTATCCTATTTACATTCATTCTTTCGATATTTAATTATTCCACTAAATAGGTAACGTGAAGGAAAATCACTTCAATTATTATAACATTTAATTATTCAAGTTTCTCTCAATATTCATAAGGGACAAAGAAGTAAGCCAGGAAGTTGTAAAAATTTTAAAAGATATTCTCAGTGGAATCACTTTTGATTTATATTTCCACAGATTTTACATCAGTACGTGCAATAAAAGCGAAAGTACTCGCAGATTAAGCATGTTCTTATAATTATACGACAGCGTAAATAAATGACCTCTATTACAGAGAGGAGATGTCTTCGAGATAAGCCAGCAGAGGTAATGCAACGTTGACCAAAAATTATCGTATGCAAGAAACAAGATTGAGCATCAAATTCAATTTCACAAATAATTTAATTTCACAAATTGAATTTGCGGACCTTTCGAGAAGCTAAAATTTCTTGTGAAGTTCATATATGAAAGCTCTGAGAAATATGTGAAAAATATTTTTCTCGCGACCTTTCTACAGTTGTAATTTATCGTCATTAACGTCAAGGCGTCATCGTTAAATCTCAGGGTCAGTAGAATTTTATAGCACACGTACTCGCAATTTCTTGTCATCAAGTTTTCACTTCATTAAGTTATCTTGCCTCTCATCGGACACATTTGAGGTAGAAT
>JAUESI010000015.1:1094251-1114967 GCA_032275145.1 Synergus laeviventris | reverse complement strand
AATATCACTAACCTTTCGAATTTAATTTTGTTTTGTAAAGTATCCTCATACAACTTTTGAATACGAGAAAATGTTTGTCATACATCAACTTTTTTCTCAGGACACATTTGTGACTGCAACAAGTGTCAGCTGGCATTTCTTAGTTTTTTTTTGCAGTTACACGTAAATTTTTTATAACGTAGAATAACTCTTTTTAATCGTTTCTCTTTTACAGAATAGAGACACTATGTCTATTTAAAATGATGCGAACATCATCAATGTAAGGTGATCGATGCGACTAAAGTCAAGGTGATGAAAGCTTACAGACGTGCGTTGAATCACGACTATAAGAAGCAATAAGAAGCTTGTTCGATTTTTAAAGTTTTTATTTTTAAAGTTTTTGTTTTTAAATATTATTTAAACTTAAAAACTCGCCTAAAAATAAAATACCACTTCAAAGATTGATTGCTGAGTCTCCAACAGATGCGTATAATAATATTTTAGAACCTATCAATTATAAAGAGATTTACGATCCTACCCATCAACAAAATTACGTAAAATATGTATAACAACTCCTCTCTATTATATTATGCAAAGTAAGCCTCTCTGTTCAAATGATAATTATTTGAAAATTCTAAATTAATTGATGAACCAAGCTCTCTTCCTCTTTAAATTATTTCACATTCCAAAATCATGTTGGCAAAAATCTTGATCTTCACTAGAGAACATAATTTTCTAGATTTGTCTACTTAGTTTTTATCCAACGGCATGTGGACACCTCAGATTGCTGTTTGGCCATGGCTGGACCCTCATTTATTTCCGCGCGAATGAACTTTTCAAGATGAATAAAAAGATCTCTCCTTGGACCAGAGAAAGGTCAAGGGAAGGTCGCCTATTATCTTTCATTATCGTTTTGTAAGTTTCAGTATAATTAATGCCCAGATTGATACTCTTTTTATTTTTTATGTAACCTGTATGCCTGTTGCATAATGCTTAAATGCTGCATAATGCTTGAAATCCTTTACAACTCTTATATCTTTGCTATTTCATACCTGAAAACTATAGAAAATCTTCATCTCAATAGTAATGTATTTTTCATCACTATAGATTTTTCAGATCTTGCATCTATCGAGTATCAAGCGCTCAGAGAAACGTTTTATCTCAATGATAGAGGCAATAAAACTTTTTCACTTCGCTCAAGTAGTCTTCCTATCACTAATCATGATAAATTACTTAAGAGTCGTATCAAGAACGAGCTCATTTACAAAATAAACGTCCTGTTATTATGAGGAAATCTTTATGTACACCTCGGCTCCTTATCAAAATAAGTAACTGGAGTGAAGATGAGTTTGTTATTTTATTTTGTAACGTGTGTATCATTTTTCGATATTAAAAGCTCTTATGAGGATTTATTAAACGTTTCATGATAAATACTGCACGCCGCTCGCGCGTGAAAGTAACAGTTACAGCTGTGCTAACCAGACCTTCGCTCCTGATGGATAAAACCAGATGCTCGATGCAGAGACACGCTAAATGGTTAGTACGCCACATTAGCAAAGTATGATTTCCCTGCTTGTTGTTTTGTTTTATTTATCGGTTTAGAAAAAAATTACGAAAAGAGAATAACAATACGTGCGTTAACCCCTCTTTAAGCAATAAATTTACAATAATAACTTTGATTCTTAAATAAATATACGAAGGAAAAGATAAATTAAAAAGTTAAATTTACTTTTGATATTCCATGGACCTCTTATGTCATGTGTAATATTCTGCATATGTAATCTGATGCAATGAAAATTTCACTTTCGTCTAAATTGTTTCTTGATCAGCAAGAATAGTAATTGGAGATCGCTATGCAGATCCGATAGTGTTTGATTGAGCCGGTTAGTGTAGCGATGGAAACTTTCCAATTTCCATGCGGCCTCGCGTGTTTCCTCTGCGCAATCTGGCCCCGGCCCAACCATGGAAATGTACTGGTAGTTCCAAGTCGATCAGCAGCCACAGGCAAATACTTCAAGCTTTTGTCCAATAAGTAACTACAGCCTCTGATATGTTGGTCCACTTGGCTCGTAAATCGCGAGAAATATTTGCTAATTTTGTCCATCGAGTAAACAGATGATGGAAAAGTAAACCCGGTGCCTAAATTTCGATCAGAAGACAACAACTTGCCGGAAGTCATGCCAGTTAGTTAGCTCTACGTTAGAAACGTGCTTCGCGATCGCTGCCAAGGCAATTTAGTTCGATGCCCGATTTAGTCAAATCTATACTTGAGACTATAAAAAACCATTCGTTTGTGTATTATTTCTTACTGTCACAAAACTTTTATTCTAATATAAATTTATCATTCCCGAGGTGATATCTAACTTTAGGTACATGTGAAGAGTTTGACTGACACTCTAAGGCTCGAAGGAATTACTTCAATCTTTCACTTTCAGATTTGTTGAGGCATTTCAAAAGAATTCGCTGCAAAATTTACACAAATGAAAGCAACATTTCGCAGAAGTGGGTCTTAGCAAATATTATATTTGTTATCTACTTCTTTTTTACTTTTATTTAAAAGTTTGATAACTTTGAAAATTGCTTTCCTGTTTCCACAGTATACTTTCAGTATATAGCTAAGAAATAATATGTCATAATGCATTTCTTCCGCAAGAGAAAATTGTCTTCCTGCAAGAAAAATCTTACGTCATGTACATTTAGACAAACTACACTAAAATTTTGTGAAATTCCATTAAACCAAAAGAGTGAAATTTCTTGGGTAAAAGGACTTGTAGAAGAGATCCTTTTTAGGCATGAAGTAAAAGTACCACAAAGTGAATATACGTAATACTGTATGGTTGGTGACTCGTGCATGTAAATGCTCTCACACATATACAAAAGCATACACATGTATATATAATAAACATATTTACTTAACGGATAAGAAGGCGACACCAGGTCTGGTCTTAAAATTGTCTATATACCTGTAAAGTCTGAATGCTGAGGCATATTTTCGTTCAAAGGAGCATGACAAAAAATGTGACACCTGTAAAACGTGACTTTAAATTAATTCTTCGACAACCCAGCCTTTTCAAGCGTATGATAATCACAGAGAGAATCAACAATAATATGAATAACATGACAAAATGTGCAAGAGTGGGAGCGAAAGTCGAGACCCGAGCATTAATTTGTTAATCAAATCAAGTCAGTTTGCGTTCTAAATTTTCTTTGGACACCCTCCACCCACTCGAAACAATATTTTTCGCAATGAGAATCACCAGATTGATTCTATAGAAAAAATCTCAGTTAAAATACATCCGAATCCACTCTTTAAAAAACGGATAGTGTGAAACTTGGTATCAACTTGTTTTGCAGCGAATAATGAATAATTAAAAAATAAATCAAGTAATTTAAAATGTTTACCCAAACAATAGATTAAAATCGAAGTTGATTATCATTCCCCTCTAGCGATAAGCGGAATTGTCCATGTTTATACAACTTTTATAATTTTTTTCTATCTACTCTAAATTTCACTCTTTGAAATGGACACCCCACGGTTCAAGAAATTTCAAAACATCCGCAGGAACATTTGATACCCTAAACATTCATCGAATGTCTGGAATTTGAGATAAGTTGAGTTAATTTAAAGATAAGTTTTGTTGACTCATGTGAAAGAAAGATTTCTGTTCTAAAAGAAATTTGGAATAAATAATAACATCAATGGAAAAAATTGAGCAGCAAAAATTCCACTTGCGACTATAAAAATTTTCCTATATCTAATGCTAGAAACGTAAACCACAATTATTATTTAATATTCACTGGTGCTTGTGCATGTAAAATATTTACGAGACGCGTGAGAACTTAGAAGTTTATTCATCAGTGTGTCATGACACAGAATAATGCATTGAGCCAACGAAAGTGGAAGGAAGAACGTGTGTCTCGTGACCAATGGTGGTCGGGCGATCTACTGAATTGGATGATTACGTTTGCGTTTAGTGTTTAATGTAGTTTCTCTTTCTCTTATGCTCTATCGGGTCGATGTACCATCAGGTCCACATGGTAGATAAAATCTATGACCTGTTCATATTTTACCCATTTATACATCAGTTTCTATATGAAACCATATAATCAAAAGAAAATCCACTCTTTAATCCCTACTTTAATGATTAAGATAAACAATTATGTAATAATAAAATTATGTGATGAAAAGCATGTTTTTAGATGAATGTTCTGCAATGTGAACTACTGTACACATTGATCAAGCAGAGGAGGTGGGAATGGAATCAAAGGCGAGATGCAACGTGAGATAGATCAAGCAGGAAGTGAATTGTCGACCGGAAAAGAGTCCTAAAGTAGCTTCATCTGCAAACCTCGAGCACCAAGTTAAACTATACCTATATAAATTCACTTGAGGACAGGACAAATAATTGACTAGATAAGACTCCAGAAATACCTTGAATCGAATTGAAAATCTGGTTTTAATTGTTTAGTGAATCAGTTAATAGTTATTTTTTCAGAAATTTGAAACGAATTTTCGTATTAAGTAAGAATGAACGAAGTTGTGCGCAAAATGCCTGCGATGTAATCATGATGCACGTAAGGCAGCTCATCCGACTATTAACTTATCTTTTTATATTTCTCATAACAAACAAACATTTCCGGTCACGAAGTCATTCATGTATTATGTAATCCGATATTGAATTCAATACTTTCTTATTCTTCACCTTATCAAGTATCCTTGAAATGAATCATTAAAACGCAATTGCAACTTAATTTATAGACGCCATAGTCGACAAAGAACGCATTCTGAGCGGATGTTTCTGTGCGATAGTTTTAGATCGATGGAAACGATGATAGGATAGAAAGCAGGTGGATATCTAAGTATAAATCTAGAGTTATAACCGCACCGATTACGTTCTCATAGCTTTAGCCACGAGAAGGGAGGAAATTCAATCGAAGTAAAAGTGTAAGCCTGCATGGCGTGATCGTGCTTTGAGAATTTATTTAGAACACACTTGCCGCACGTGGCAGTCTTTTTCACATAGAATATGACCAATTTACTCTATTATTTTACGCGAAATTTTAGTAAAATACAAAATAACACATTTATATAATTTAATAAAGTTCAATTGAATTTAAAGTGAGCGAAATATAAATTCAAAGCCACCATTAAGTCGAACAAAAGCAAAATTAAAAAGTGCTGCTTTCAAACTTTTGTAAATTTGTGAAGGATATGCGAAGTACATTGTAATTAAAGCAATTGCCGTTGCAGTTAAGAATCGAGAAGCCAATTAAGCACTTTATTGTTCTAGGAATAACCGAGATCTCGTTACTGTATATGCTGAAAATTTACACGTAACTTTATATTCAATGAAAAAAATAACAGTTCGGTTATGAGAAATGATCTTTTATGTAAATTATTATTTTATGTAAATTAAGGTTGTCAAATTTAATTTAAGAATCAACTCAGTGAAAGTAATGTAAGGTATAAGATAATTCGGACCTGCTGTGGCATTTGGATGTAAACTAAGTTGGCATTTTACTTTATAGGCTCAAAACGTAGAAAATTTTACATGAGTGTTATTTTTCCTCTTTCCGACTGTATTGTTTAATATTTAATATTCAATAGGCGAAAGTATGTCCAAATTATTTCCCTATTACATGAGACTATATATATAGTGTCATGGAATATATATTGAGCAATAATTAAGAACTAGTTTATAGTTAAGCCTATTGAATTCTATTTGAATTTGAATCAAGTGTCAGGAAGTGGAACATGTAAATATAATTTAGAATTTTCAAGAAAGGTTTCCGATAACGAACTAACTTGGCTCTAAATAAAGGAATTGTCTTTCACATTTATTTCTAGTAACAGTAGACAACGAGCTCATGCTTCGTGGGAACAAAAGAGAAAGGAAAAGATTATTTGAACAAATTCACGTGAGACATTTTGCTCAGAATTATATTAATTAAAGATCATTGACTCAAGTGATGGATTTCAGAACTGAAAGATTAAGGAAAGAGAAACATTGAGATTCTTTTAATTATATTTCACAGCTCTCGAATTTCAAAGCACTTTTATTCACAGCTTTCCTGTAAAAATACTGTGTAAAAAAGACTTGAGAAGAAGTAGTGCTTGAACTATAATTGAAAGCAGAGTAAAGAAAGTATTAAAATAATTTCGAAACATCTACGTCAAGTCTACAGAATGTCCTGAGTTAGCTTGTAACATTAGAATCTAGGAATTGCATTGCAAGTTCTCTTGATCTTCGAGAAGTTTCAGAGCAGATAAGGTGTATTTTAATTCTTCCGGTCATCGTGTAAAGAATGTGCTTTGCTAGATTAAACTTGAGCCGCCTTTCGTGGTTCTGGATTCTTCGAGCTTAGAACGATACAAAATATTACGCCGTTGCTACCTGCTAGTCTTGAAGATGAAAAGCGAAGTTAATTAAAAATAATTTGATGGTCTTAAAGAGACAAAATAATTTATAATTCTGAATTTGTAAAGAACTGAAGCGTTCATGTTTACGTTTTCTATTATTTATAAGTTAAACTCTGTTGATATTTATTTATGCTAAAATTTAAATCGACTTTCGCCCAAATAAAATCGACTCTTGATAGGATAGTAAGCTCCACGTGTTCAAATTCACAGATCAAATGTGACGGACACTTTTGGGTCACGGACGCGAAGTCACGCGAATATTTTTGTGGTGGGCAGTCTAGCGCGCATGTTTGTCCGACGCGTCGCTTAACGCGTTTTCTTCTAGGCTCAAAAAAGGCTTGACATGAACTTTCAAGAGAAAACTCTTAGTTCTTTACTTCAACTTGTTCACAAGAAAAAAGACACCATCACGTACCACGAAATATTTTGCAATAAAACAAATTGGAGATGTTTAAAGTTCGAGGTGCTGATAGATTAGGGCGACTGTCGTATAAAGTCGATGAAAATAGAAATCAAATTGGCACAAGGAGGGTGTAAATTCGCAGAAAGATCTCAGATACTCGAGGTCAATGGTAGACTTGCTCCAGATTCTTGTTAGATACATCCATATAATAATATTAACGAAGTCTAAGCTTCAAACTAAAATTTTTCTCTTTTCTTTCCCTCATTCCTTCTAAACTGCTTAGTTTTATTTTTGAAAGAACGTTCTACTTTTGTTCCGGCAACAGAGTATTTTCTGTTTTGAATTATTGCGATCATGTCATTTGTAAATGACAAGACGAATATTAGTGCCAGATATGAGCCACGCTCGTGCAAAGTACGTGTCAACCAGCTCAAGATGACGAATCGGTACCGGGACGTCTGGAAGTTTTACGAGAGAAAGAGAATCTGAATTGCTGAAGCTCATTAGCGAAAAGAAAGAGAGAGCGAATAACTGATGTGGATGTGCAATTATCGAAAGTTACTCGAGAGTAATTCTTCTCTTGCGGTAATTTTCCTGCAGTCATTTTTATTCATGGACGACGTTACCCTATATTGGAGTCGGACAATTAACTTTCAAGGATTTTAAGATATTTTCAGTGATTATATTTGATTTTAATGAATTAAAAAATATTCAAAACTAATTTACGAAAATTTCCTATTTATTACCACTCCAAAAAGTGACAATTTTACTCATCTATCTACGTAACTTCCTGACCACTGAACTAGAAAAATTATTGCGATGGAAAATTCGATTAAGGAATGCGGAGGTTGTGAGCACTGATTTATTCAGTGGAGGGAGCTTTATTCTTTAAGGCTTTTATCATACAAGAATAATAAGATAATAATGTTGAATTTTAAGAGACTTCAACTTTAGTCAGATTCAAATTTTACATAACAAGTTTTTAAAATTATTCACTAAAAAATATAGTGCTGTAAAAATTTGATTCCACTCTTTTATTCAACGATGAATTAGATATGACCAGCAATTAGCTCTGCATTTAACACGCTTATGAGATAGTGACTCAGTGCGATTATCACCAAACGTATGAATAATAAATGCATCACTCGTTCTTTAACCACAAATCAAACAAGGAAAACAGGTCGTCTCTCTCTCTCAATTTATGTGTTAGATATATTTTATTGGTTGAAATAGAAAATTTATAATTAATTGTGATATCGGACAAAAAAGGAAAAATCATTTATTACTCTATTGATTTCGCTTCGCTGCACCTGAACGAATGTCTATTTTCCATGCAAATTTGCAAATGAGATTGACTGCAGGGCATTCTCAGAAAAGTTTACTTCTAGGATTGGATAGAACTTTCTCATCCTTGTCCCTATATAGCCCTATATATGTCAGGGTTGTACAAAACTAGACGGTAAATTATTTTAAACCTAATTTTGCTACTTCTTTCGATACTCACAGACATCTTCAATTAGGATTGAACAAATGGACACCCACCTGGAACAGAAAAGGACATATTTCAATTATTTGAATTTCAGTGATTATTTAAGTTGAATCATAATTGGAAAAAAAACTCAATTGAATTGGTGAGCATTCACTCGCGTGCTCAGAATCATAGAAACATATCCGGATTCTTTACACTAGAATCGATCGAACCTAATGCACTCTTGCTTCCTTCGTCCATTTGCATCTTGTCGTGTCGTGACTATCATTTGAATGGAACGAAAATATAATGGGAAAAGAAATCGCATGTATGCTATAGCATCTGAGATCAGATTCAGCGAGTTTTACCCAGTCCACAGCCAGCACACTTTCACTTGCGCGACAAATCGCTCGTCCTACGTTTTCAGAAACCGATGAAAATGTCCCCTTTTCGCGAAATATTAATCCTCTGTCACAAAATTGTGAAATGACTTCAAAGTCTTAAAAACTTGAAAGGGGCCACCCATAAACCAGGTGGACAGTTTATGGGGGAGGGGGGTATGGCAAAAGACTATTTTCACGACTTTTTGTTTGGACTTCAAACATTAAAATTGAAGAGTTTCATTCCACTATAATACAAAGGAAGTTTTCAATCCGAATCAATCAGAGATCCATTTAAAATAAATACAAACTTTTAATTCGAGTGAATCTGACTTAATCCAAACTTTTCGGAATCACTTGGATTGATTCAGATATAAAGAATTCTTTCGGATTCATCTGGATTACAACTTCGGATTAATTTTAAATGTGCTAAGGATTTATTTCATGAATTCAAAACTTCCTTCGGATTAGATCAGAATAAAACTGATTGAAAGCGGGTTGAACCGACGTGCTGCTGAATTCAAAATTAAATATCGGATAAGGATAGGATAATAACTGAACAAAGTGTCTGTTAAAAATCTATTCGATATTTATCTGAAACTTAACTTATCTGTCATATTAAGAAGGGATTGTCAATTCTTAGCCCCTTTTGGCCTCCTTGCTTTTGAAGACCAATAATATCTATATTTTCAAAAAATATACCCACATGGATAAGTAAGGGGGGTGGGGGGAGTGAAATTTGAAGAATCCGTCAGAATTCCACGGGTGTCCACGCGAGGTGAGGGGGAGTCAAAAAGTGGTGAAAAATTGTCCACGTGGTTTATGATGGACCCAAAGCACTCCAGAAAGTTTTTTCTTAATTTTTCGAACCATCCAGTCCCGGAAGATCAAAGGCGCAAAACATTGATTGGTTTATGGTACTAGAAAAGAAAAGTTAAGGTTTTGAAATAGCTGGACTATAAAATTGAAGATGACGTATGGACCCAGGAGAAACGATAAAAAATAGTCATAAAAGGAACCTTAATACGCGACCTGCTAACATAGTATCGCACTTCGGACCTTGAAATTCTTCTCTCAGTCCATTGGAGAGTGGAGAATCCCTCAACATAAATAAGGGGATAGCCCAAAAGATAAACACGAAGAAAATAACTTTAGAATGGTAATTAGGAAATAATTATAAGATACATTTTTTTTCTGATTTTCGAATCAATATTCATCAGAGTATTTCTGTGATCTGCTTGAAGTATGCGGAGATCGTTTTATTTAGACATACTTGTATGTATGTTATAAATACTCTCTGGCAATTCCAAGTGCATAAATGGTCACTGGTCGCATCCAGCTGCAGTCCAGTAAAAGTTCTTTCGTTTGTCACCCTCACGAATTACAACGCGGGCATTCATTGCACAATCAGCGCGTATCTCACTCTTTTCAATTAAACTATCACTATATATCTAGAAAAGAGTGGTCAATCGTTGCACTTTGACGTAAGTTTCAAATATAGCTGTTAAAATCGTTAAACGTGAGGCCAACCTTAATAAATGACTACCATATTCAAGAACAAAGAAGAAAATTGGACCCTTTACTGTGAAAGTAATTTATGACATTCACTAAATATAAATTCTATTTAAAACTGATCTATGGACGTCATACTTTATAATAAATTGCAGATCATTCATGTGTACCACTGAAATATATTGATGTAAAGTTCACACTGCATGTGAATGGTATAGAAAATAGTAGAGGCGAGTATTCGCTTGCCAGTAAATGCAACAAATTAAAGTTAAACTTGAATCTTCATTTCTTCACAGGTATATTTTGATATGAAATACTTGCCAACAATTTGGTACTTGACACGAGTGGCCTTATTCTTTTGCAAAGAATCATTCCATTCAGACATCAATAGATGTTCATTATGTGTAGAACACGCATGCGTTACCATTTGTGGTGTGTCATTTATATTTAGAACGGCTTTGCTATAACCCAATAAGTAGTTATAATATATATATATCAAATTCTCTCTCTCTCTCTCCCTTCATCGTTTTACACTTGATTGAAGCGATAGAATATATAGAGTGAATTTAAAACAATACATCAAAAGCACGCTTTCAAGCATCACTTGAAAAAAATGTAACTCTTGTCTTATCATTTATGCCAGTGCATACTTGCCGATCACAAAGATAGTGGATTCAACATAAAGACAAAAAATAAACGTGCAGTGCTCTTAGTCATCCAAAAAAGTCACTGCGCTTTCATGTATAAGAGAAAAGTTTAAAAGTTCTATGACTTGTAGAAAAATTCTTCAAACTTTTACAAATTATTACAAAAAAGTTGCTTTAATTACTCACAATTAAAATAATCTTTGGCATGAAACTAAAAAAATGTTCACCCCAAGATTAGTATGCAGAATGCAGATAAGAGTCACTTTCCATTTGAGCTTGCATGCATGCACTTGTTATATAATCAGTTCCTGTAAGTTGCTCCAACTGATTTCGGTCTAAATTTAACATTGTTAAATAACTGCAGAAGCATGTTTTTCAAATCAGAAGAAGTAAACCAAAAGCACATAATATATCAGAAAAGAAAATTGATCATATAGGTAAACTTCAGTAAACCATTATTACCGTTTACGCGTTTCGTGTTTAGCGGAAAAAAATATGCATCGATCAGTTCAACAACCAATGCTTGAGTGCATCGAACTTCTTAATAAATAAATGTATTCATGTCACGACAAAAACAGACCATTGTTCGAGAGATAGGGCAAAAAAATGCTCGCTTTTTGCCACGTAAGACTGTACGAGGTCAGGACCTTTTCTACTAGAAAGCATGGAAAAGTCGGGTTTGCAGACGTACTAGATATCGGAGTTTTCCGGAGACGGAAAAACAACTATTACATAATCTTGTCGCAATTGTCAGTCGCTGGTACAATACATAAATCCCATCGCTTTTCTACTTCGCTGTATCAAATAATAATTTTACACCCTTTTTTTTTTGAAGAAATCAGATTCGTACATAAAATATTTGGAATAATATAGATATTTCTTCCACCTTCTTAGCTGAAATGAACGTATATATTCTTAAAAAATGCGGGTCTAATGTTTCCACAATTTTGAAGCGTGCGTTCCAAAAGCGAGTTGATTATCGTTTTTTTTTCTCTTTAGCATTCGTCTTGTATTCTAAATTTAAAATTTTCGAAGAGGTCTAGTGAGAAGAAGGTACTGAGAATTAATAAACAAGTTTGCGGATGAGTGTGAAAATTCGCTTATGCAAAGTTGACATTGCTGATTGCGAGGTTGGAAGCAAACGTGTGAGATAGGTTGATAGGTATTCCTATACCCAATACATATAGAATTCCTATGAGGTGCTTTGGTACCTACAATAATGGACCAAGAGCCATGCTTAGAATTCTAATAGTGAATCACGTCTGCGAATAACCACGACCTCTCTCCGTCCTCTCCTTCTTTGAACCCTTTCTCACTATATTACGGCCTCATCGATCGGCTTCCATCCTCAAAGAGAAACCAGGTGAATTCCTACACGGAATAATTCCATGTTAACTCAATTATTAATATTACATCGAATTTCAATAGCTACGAGGATTAAATCTCATGAAATTGAAGTAATCGATAAAGTAATGGTTAATGTTTATTTGTTTCTCAATGATTCTGTTATTAGATAATAAACTCTATCGGGCATTATCAATGATGTAATTAAAAATGACGTTTGTTGATCATTAATTTTTTACTGATAGTGGCATTCATTTCTTAATTATCGAAAACAATAATTAATCAATATTGCCAATAAGATAAAAAATTTAGAACTTTACTATCCATTTGACTGCAGTTTATAAAAGGATTCTAATTAAAGTTGGAAGAGATTTTTTAGGATGGCCGATTTCCTGAATATAAAATAAATGAAATTTGATCTGTTTATTATTGGCAATAGAAAAATCAAAATTTTCCTGCAAAAATAGAACAGGATTCCCATTAATCAAGATAGGAATAATTCAGCAGTGTTGTGTGATGACAGATTAATTGTCTGGCCTAAGAGAGAAAAGTAATAAATAAGTGCTTTCCGATAAGAGGCTGTACGAGCAAAGCGAGGAGAAATTGGGTCGCGAAGATAGACATTCGTATATGCAATGCATGATTAAAAAATGCGAATAACATTGCTCTGAAAGAGAGAGTAAGGGAGTGGCGACAATTGTAGGAAGTGGCGTGTCGAGAAGATCAAATGATTTTTAGCTCAGACAACTGATAAAAAGCCAAGGTTTTCTTTTCAGATTAATTAGATCTCAGATCAGTTTCAGCTCGTGAGATTGCCCTTGAGAAACACACCATGAAATAGTATCATGCGATAAAAATTCAAAAGTCCGATAGATAAAAATATGTAAAAAGTAATAAATGAATAAAGACGAGATAAAATTCTCTAATGAAATAAATGTTTTTATAATTCGGAGATATTATAGAACCGTTACCAAGGACGAAAATGTATAAGCTAAAATATTAAACGAGAGCATTTATGTATTCTCACCGTGTGCAAAGAAGAAATGAAAACAGACCGGAATAGTGTCGGGGTAAAATTAATCTCCGGTTCAAGGTGAAACTTCAGCCTTCAGTTATCGGAAATCTCGAAATCCGCGAATTTTTATGCAAAGCACATAGATATATTCAAAGTTTACTTTATAATCAAACGTGTAAATATTTTAGAGATTGGAAAATTGAATTTTCATCATACTATTTCTATTGAAACTATATAAGTAAATTTATCAATGGATTTTTTCACAATATTCTTGTAAAGGATAAACACTTTCCTTTTGTCCTTTTGTCTTTCAATTATTTGTAAATGTATAAACTGTTTAGTGTTTGAGCTAAATGTTTTTGATAAAACTTTTTGTTTATATAACTTTCGCTAAAATAATGTATTCTATTGGATCGTTTGCGGTGTTAATGACACGAGGTCTATGCGTGCAAAGTACATTAGGGCGTGTTACCATCGAGATTGCAAACAACGCGGTCCTGTTCAATAAGCGATGTTCGCTTTTCTATCGTATAGACACATACTATCTATCAGAGCATGCGTGCCCAAAGACAATGAGTCAGTTGAGTCACACTATATATATACGTCAGTCGAGAGACTTCCGGTTGAGATTCTTACGGCTTCGAAGTGTCCGCCAGTGTTTAGATTTATATCGTTTCATAATTTCATGTTTAGTTGTTGAAAATTTCTCCTATTTTGCCTTAAAAGTTCTTTTCAATGACGTTCAAAAGCAGTTCAAACATTAGTCTCTCGACTTAAGGCAATTCAAAGAGGACGCAATACATCCTTTTAAATAAAAGCCAATATTCCATTTGTCTGTAACGAAGTAGGTCAATGTCAAAAACTGTTAAAAACAATGATAACGTCCGAGAATTTGATCTAAAATAACATTCCATATCACACATAACTATCGAATAATAAATCAATAGAAAGTCTTATCTTAAACTCATTATACAATACAGTAATCATAAAAGGAGAGAACAAGGTCGATTCCTTTTTATCATGTATGCGTGATCATAAAAAAATTTCTACGAGAAACATTTTTTGGCTTTCTGTTTTCAAACGAATTTATTATTTGTAAACAGAATCCTTAATAAGATGGAAAAACTAAAAAATTATGCTTATTGTTAGTGATCTATCTTCCTTGTGATAATTTTGGTGAGAACGAACACTTTTTATATGTCTCAGGGATTTTGTCAACGTCGAGGTTTCAATTTAAGTATTTTAAAGTAGTATGCGAATTTTTCAGACGACATGACAGAAATTCGAGGAAGGTCTGATTCCGATAGTCCAAGAACACCTTCAAAAATTGCTTCCACAACAAGAATATCAGATCAATGCACTCTTAGGAATTGTGTAGGAGTACTGCAACATACATTTTTCAAAATTAGCCTCTGCACTTTATGATTACTTTATTTTCAAATTTTGGTACTCGTAGCCACAGCCTTGTTGACACTGCAATAATTTATTTTTACACTTGTCATTTCCTTGAAAAATTCAATTCAATTTGTGTAGGCTGTAGCACAAATAAAATCTCACGATTCGGATGCATATAACCGGAAATGACTAACTGCAATAAACACATTTTGGCACAGTAAAGTGTTGATCACGTGTAGGCTACAACCACGTGCAAGCGAATCAGCCTTACTCAATGTATTCTTCATGTCTCAAAACTAGCCTGTATTATTTCTATTGTTCTCACACGTGACTCTCTTTGCATTGAAAAATTAAGTCTTAACGCAAAAATATGACTTTCAATTGAAAAAGTAGACGGTAGTTATTTTATCACTATCACATCTGTTATTTAATTTTACTTAAACCGAGTTATTTTTATTATAATTTTTTAACCCTCGAGTATTGATGAACAAGCATGCTTACATATAAAAATGTCACGCACGGAAAACATATGACACGCTCTTCAGTGCGTCGGCCTTGAAACTCGTTTCAAAGTTACACATTTTACGTATAACTATACTTATTATTCATAACAGCTTTATGTCTACAAAACTTAGAAGCTGCTAAACCATAACGGTACAAAACTTTTTATAAACTATGGAATATCAAAAACAATAAGCTTCGAATTAAAAGCATACCCATTGAAAACAAATGTTTTATAGCTTGCTGATTTTTATTTGACATTGTGGAGTAGTTGGGGCGATTCAATGGCCGATAACGAGTGTGTATAGCCGAAAGTCGAGGTCACGCAACTTCCAGAGGCAAAAAAAACAATATCGTATATCCCGCGCACGCGCTTTCAAGAATTTTTTATTGTGGTGCTTCACCCACGCGTAAACAACTCGTGACGTCATGGGGGTATTTACAACTGTGTCTTACTTCAGAGACGGAAACTGAACTGTATCTTTGCTTTTTTTGATCGTTAAGCAGAGCATTTACTAAATTTTGCCCTCTTATAAATATAAGGTCCCTCTTAGGGTAGAATCATCGTATGATGATAGTAAGAAAAGAAAGTGTAGTTAATTGAGTTGCAAAGAATGCGTAAAAAATAAATTAATATCAGGCATCACAGTACCAATTGTCATTAAAAAAGGTGAAGAGGTAATTTAAAAAAAATAAAAATATAGAGGAGAAATAGATTTCAAAAGAGTTTCATGATTTCGAGAAATTTCGAAAGATTTTCAATAAATTTTATAAGATTTAAAAAAACTTGCAAGTGTCAAATAAAAATATTTAGATTGATATTATTCGGAAAAGTTTTTGTAAACCGGAAATCCACTTCCCGCATCAAAAATAAAATCAAGCACATTTCCCGGATAATTTCTGGATTTCCTTACATTCCCCAGTACAGATACAAAAATGCACCAAATAATTTTTAATTCTTCAAAAAATTGAGAAATATCCTTAGTTAGAAATATATACTGATACTGGTTAGATGCGTTACTTTTATAAGCTTCGAATTAAGATAATGGAGTTGACATACTCATATTAAGCACGCGCGACTTCTGAAGAGTTTCAGCTACCTATATAAGGATAAGGGTGAGTGGCGATTACGTGGAATTATTTCATGGAGTTAATTGCGCGTAATTGTTGGCGGTATCTTATTGCAGAGGGAAGTGGCACATACCATCCTTTCGTAGAATTTTTAGCTTCAAATCGAACCGTTAGAATTTTTTATTTATTAATTAGTTAACATTCATTGTAAACATCCGTTCCAACATTAATGATGGGAATTCTCTTATAAAAATTGTTCTAATTAAACGTAAAAGAATAAGTAAAGTCTTGTAACTTTAATATCTAAAAAGATCATCAAAAGGATACGGTTTTATGTTTTATGAATATTCCTGTGATAAATTATCATTCACCAGATAAAATAAAGATTATATCTACTTAAACGTGGCTATTCTCCGGTTACTACTGGAATTTTATTCGATTTTATTAGACGAACGTTTGACCGTTTCGCGTTAACCCTGATTCCTGCTTCACGTCACTAGGTTAATGGTATCGTTCAATTTTAGCGTCGTAAGAGAAACAGAGAAGTTCTTTTATGAATATGTATCTCTTATTACCTTCGTTTTACAGAAATTGACTAAACGATGAAAAAATCCTGATAATTTGAAATTTAAAAACTGTGTCAATGTCACATTATATTTAAATAAGGAAACTGAGTTACTGGAACTAAAAACGGAAGGAAAGTCGTGCTTCCTGGCAAATTAACACGCAAACGGGAGGGGCCAGCTTTGAAGAAATGAGGTACGAGGCAACTTCCGACGTTTCATGTACAATTATAGTAAGTTCGATACACCTTGTATTTTATTTCCCATTAGTTAAATTAGATAGGCATTGGTTGGTTGGAGACTGACCTTATACCCCAGTCGATATATTTATGTAATTATTCCACGACAGCAAACATATAATGTTTACTTTCGACAAGTGACCACTTTCTACAGGCCTTTCTTCACGATATTCTAATATCTCTCGAAATAGATCAGCTTAACTACTCTAGGAAAGATTTATTGATCATTAATCCAGGTAAACACTCTACGATCAGATACTAATCAAGATAAAAGTAAAAATGAAATTTAAATGAATACGAAATATCTTGTTATCGAATCTTTCTCTATAAATTTTAAATTACATCAATAAATTTAAATTATTATCAATAACGATGAACTATTTGCGAACAAATATTTAAATAATATAAATGCTTTTAATGACTACAAAATATGAAACTCAAATGATTTATCTTTATCTATAAATATCCTTTTCAAACAGTTCATTTAGAAAAAATAAGAGTCGGAAAATTCGTTTTACTGTGACTTTTTGGCACTGGTTTTAAAAATGTGGTCCAGATTCTTTAACTTGGCAAGCAATCTTTTCCCCTAAAATAAGCCATCACCTTCGTTATATTGCAACAGGAAGAAATGAAAAATGAGAATGTAAAAAAAGTAAGTGCAGAGACCTCGCTTTATCGCGTGGGACTGATTCTTTTGCAAATGATCAAAAATCAGATTCTACAGAGTACATTTTCCAGAAATAAGATATTGAATTTTATTTTTTATATATACCATGGTTTATAGCAGTTGTCAATACACCAGAAAGAAGTCTCTTCGTTTATTATGCACGTCTACTTTCATCAAATAAATTTCATGACTCTTGGAAAATTATAAATTTACAATGCTAAGAATTATGTATGAAAAGGCAATTATTTTGTGTGAGAAAAATAAAACAATTAAATGGTCATAAAATAGCGAGAAATTGAAAAATCTGTAATTACATTTATCAGTTATATTTTGTAGAGAATTTTTACTCAATAACTTTGAAGTGAATTTACTTTATTTTTTCTAAATGCTACAATTTAAGACTGAGTGCACAAAAGAGAACCGCCGACAATTCCGACAGTAATGGATATTTTTATTTAGTCTGGAATAAAGGAAAACGTGTTAAAGCATAAGGTGCTTGAATAAAATGGTTTGTTATTATATTTTTGACCTATAAATTTTATCAAGAGAAGGTGCTGAGCGACTTTGAGTTACAATATTACATTTACATTAGTCTGGTAACTTTTCTTTTGTTGGAAACTTTTCTCAGACGTTACGTATAAGAAAAGATTCATTGATGTCAAAACAAGAACTATTTTTATGGCTTAGAAATTATGTTTATTCGTAATATATTTATGTAGTAATTTTATTAAAGACAAATTCAGTATTTTAGTCTGACATCAAAGATTCACATTATTTTCGGTCAATCATCTTAGTAGAGGTAACGTGCTAGCTTAAATCGATTTGAGCTTCGCACAAAATTCGAACCTGTGATCCTTTTACTGAGTATCCAAGCATTTTAAAGGCTTCCCATCGCATAAAATGGCTACACTCGTGTCAACACGTTCTTGAATAACAACCTTTTAAATTGGATGTGACCCTCTTACGCAAAAATAAAAATAAATCGATTAAAACAGTTTCTAAAAATAGAATATTTTTTACTAAAGACTAATATACAATTGTCAATGAAAAATGGTTATAGAGAGACAAATATCATGATTTTTTAGAATCAAATGGTAAATTTAGCCTTAGTCAGACAATCTATATAGATGTTTCCGATTTAATATATTTATACAAATAAATAGTAGAAAGTCCAGTGTTTAGTCAGACAAGCGATAAATATGTTGAAATTGATTTGCCGAAAAGTATTAGAAATTGTGAAAGTAAATATAAATAGAAAATTGAGAATAAGAGCTAATTTTATAGTGTTTTATCAAGTAGGTAAAGTTGGATTTATCCAGACACGAAAATTTTATATTTTTCCATAGTTACACGACCCAATTACAAATACACGTAAAAAATCCTCCTAATTGAAATTTCTCCACTTAGAACCTATTGAATATTTACAGCTTTCAACTGTGAATACTCCAACATTTTTATATCGGCAAATATAAGATTTTCGTTCCAATTAGAACGTTTTATTTGACTTCCTTTTATCGTTAATTAAATTACGATTGTTTATTATTTCAAATGCATAAAATGTTTGTTGAACAGTAGATTATTATAGGCTTTAGTCAGATAAAATACTGTAAGCAAAATTCGAACATTTTTTGTCGCATCTGCTTCTTCTAAAAAAGAATATTCTTCTCTCTTAGTTAAATAGAACAATGACTCGCGACACAATGCGGACTTTTCTAGGTTTCTATATAGTCGATATTGTCCTACTGACCTTTTCTACGTCCGAATGGTCCGAAGAAGGTTCCATTCTTGCCTATGACGTTGTCATCAATGTATTTGAGAAGCTTTGTCGTGTCCTCGCCTTTTTTCACTGCGATGGACTTTACCGGCCTCGTCGAAACAGTCTTCTGTCCTAGAGGAAGTCCTCCCACATTTCCCGATACGGGACAAACCGTCGTCTCCTCGGCCACCGAATTAATCTTCCTTTGCGATCCGCTCCAGGTCTTGGCGCTCGAGATCTTCACCGTGCAACTCATCCTCTCATATTACCGTCACGGTGGATCTGTCACTTCAAAAAAGAAATCCAAATTCCCGTATCAACACACACAATATTCTAAAATTGACAAAATACACAAGTTCAACTGCCGTCCCCGAAACACCTCTAAGGGATTGCCCGCAACGTTTTTTCCAATAACTTGTGGGATAATAGAGAAGAATATAAGGGTGGAATTCGCGTCGCAGAAAATAGGCACTTGTCCGATGAAATCGACCTGGAATAGTTTTCCGAAGGGGAAAGTCAAGAGGAGAAAGTACGGGACGTTTTCTTTTGTCAGAGATGCTAAAATTCGTATCGGGCGTCGCGACGCTTTCAGAGATCGAACGCGCGCGCACTAGGGCTTCCTTGGGGAACTACCCTTCACTCTCGACGAATCGGAATCACTCGCGCTTCTCGGACCTCGTGCGTAACTCCAGGTCCAATTTTTGAGCTTTCAGCTTCAGGTTCTTCTTTAGTACCTCTTTCCGAGTGCCTTTTAACTCAATTTTTTTTGTCTCTGTGATTGGGTATTTTCGAGTTCCTTTTTCTTTCATCAATCGAGACCCGCACTTTTCTTGCGAGAAAATTTCACAACTATACTCTCCGAGCGCTACGCCGAGACTGAATGTCTACTCTACTACTCAACTCAGCCAGCTCAGTCTACTCCACTAACTGCCCGGTTCACCAATGACGTCATTCAGCGACGCAGGCGCCTCCAAGTCTTCGGCGTCGTGCCATACCGTCGTGACTTTTTCTGTGGTGTGATAACGCTTCCGTGCACGGCCAGTGTCCTCGTGAATTAATTGACTTCATTATGAAATTAAACCATGTCCCCTTCCTCTAGGTTCCTTGAGCTCAGACTCATTGTAGTTTGTAAACTGTAGATTGAAGAAAATACTGTTTTTCTTAGGATGAAGTGGACTTTGATACGAGAGAAAAAACTATTCTTCATGGAACTAAAGTAACTTGATTTGTAGACTTGCTGGAAGAAAATGACAGAAATATTATTTACAATGTGGAATATCTATACTCTGTCAGAAAACATACGATTTTATAAACAATTAACAGATATTAGCACAATGTTTACAAAATTTGTAGAT
>JAUESI010000015.1:1051677-1094151 GCA_032275145.1 Synergus laeviventris | reverse complement strand
TTATTTTTCTTGAGGGATATTATTTAAAATGGACAAATAGTGTCTGTGTATTTAATTAACTGTTTCAAGACTTTGGTTTCTGATTTAAATGCAGTGAGGCACGTGGCTACTATTTTTACGAAGGTAATGTTGGTAATTAAAACAGGGTTTCCTCACAGCTAAATTTAACCGCACACGTATTATTTTGTCAAAACTATATCAGCAAGTTTCCTACCCTTTAGGACGTGCAAAATACATGATATTTATCACTATGTCGCGTGATATGACTGCAGACCTGTTTTTAGCCATTACTATGGTATACATAGCAGTAAATTGTGTGCATGTTGTGCACCTCATGTTCTATCATTCTTCAAAATCATAAGCGAGTAACATTTATTTTTTTCAAAGAAAATATCACTTTTTGCAATCTAGTTCTTATTATTCGTTCCTTAATTTTTAATGTTTACTGATCAATTTTTTAGTATCTATTCTGTTATATCTGCAAATATTTCTTTCTCAGAAGAATAATATCACTATTCCAGAAAATTGCAGCACCTAATTTACAATTTCATGCACATCTCAGTCATATTATTTTATGTGCAGTTTTGTAAATTGACTTGTTAAAACTTTTAAAAGTGTAGGGTTTTCTTTTTAAAAATTATCATTTACTAAAGCATAAAGTTTCAAAGTAAAGGTTTAAAATTCTATGATACAAATGTTTTGAATAAAATTTCAAGATAAGGAAGAAATTTCGACTTCCTGGATTTTAGTATGCAAGGAAGAAGAGTGAAATAAAATAATAATTGTGCGTCCTACGCACGAAGCGAAACTAACGTGTCATAGCAACGGCCTTCACCCCTAATATCATTGCTCACTCGTTTCGATTCTCAAGCAATGTCGTTGTTCTCACGAAGTTTCGGGTGTCATACGATTATATTGCAAACCAACTTCCTTTTTTTAACCTCGAAACTCCTCCTTTTCTTCATACAAAAGAATGCTTAAGTTCCAACTCGCCACTGCGGAAGACCTCAAGGTCGCTGCAGCGATTGAAAGAAGAAGACAAATTGAAGAAGCAAGAAAATCTCGAATTTTCAATCCTCGGACACGAAAAATTGGGGTAAATTTGTTTCTTGGTTGCATTGCTTCATCCATTTTTTAATATAATAATCTTCCTTATTTCATTAAACACAAAAATATGGCTCACTTGACGATAAAAATGACTTATTCATATTTTGCTATCAAAAAAACATAGTATTCGTATATAATTGCGAAAATGAATAGATATCGGTGTCCTTTTTCAATAGATAAAAATATCACTCGCGATGAACTAAAAATGAAGTCATAAATATGCACAAAATAAAAATAGAATAGGGTCATTATTCTAAAAAGTTTTTACTTTTCTTTATGTTTATGTCCATTGCTAAGATTCCTAGTCACTTGCATTTTGAAATGACATCATTATTGTTCCGGATTAATTTTTTTATGGAAGGTTGGAAATTAATAAGGCATAATAAATTAACTTTAGGTGGATAAAGAATTCTTAGAGAAACAAATACAAGAAAAGAAACACCAGCGTGATGTTGAAAAGGCGAAAGAGAGTCAAATGGACGAGGCTCTTCTTCGGAATAGCAAGCTTGCAATATTATTGGAAAGACGAGAAGAAGAGGCAAGGAAACTATTTTAAAGTCAACTTACTTCATTCTTGCTGGAATTTTTCAAATATAAACTGTAAAATTCTAAATTACAATTAGGTCAAATATATTTATGAAAATTAATTAATTCAGGAAAAGAAGAAAATCCTGAAAGAAATCAATACTTATCGCCAAGTTTATCAACGACCGGAAGATCGGCGTGATTATGATCTCTACGATCCGGAAGGCTTAAAAAAAACTCTACAAACAACTCCGGAATGTGGAGATCCCAAATTTGGATTAGCATCTGCTCAGGTGTAAGAGAATAAAATTATGTATTTATTGAAATAACCCCCGTTATTCTTTTAGTTCGCTAAATCTTGCGAAATAATTAAATTAAATTCTTCAAAATCGGTTTAATCATTCTATTTCGACTTTACTCATTTTATATTGAAATTGGCGAATTAATTAGGTTCCAAGGGGAAGATTGCAAAATGCAGGAACGCATTAAAGAGCAAAAAGAGCAAATGCAGTCGTGGGTAATGCAACAAATCAGCGAACGTCGTGCAGCTGAAAAGGAGCGTCGCGACGCTGAGAAAGCCTACCAAGAAGCAGTTATTGCTAGAGATAAACGAGCTATTTCTCTTGAACACATGGAACATGATTGTCGAAGAAGATTGAATGAAGCTACTGCCAGATTCAATAGAGCTCTTGTGAGTACAATTTATAAATTGATATACCCCGCCTAATTATATTTAAAATTAATGATTTCAATTTTTTTTAAATGTCTTTTTTTCATATTTAGAAGTTATTCCTTGTGTAGGAATTATTTCAATATATTTTACGATGCAATCAATTACAATGGATGGCGAGAGAAAGCATAAATACCATCTTTTTCCGCTTGTATAATTGTTTTAATTGATGCGCATGCAATTTAGTCGACTCGGACATTAGAATGCTCAATATCCGCCTCGATTCTAATGCAAAATGAATGGCTTATGACGTGCATAATCAAAGATTGTTCTGCAACTATTCGTACATTATATTATACAATAGTGCAGTTTACATCATTCATAAAATTATTAACATTCATAATAGATTAAGAAAAAAATTCAAATATCACATAAGACGAAAGAATAATTATGAAGAATATTTTTTGATTATTTATGAAGTTCCCTAAAACGTCTTAAAATATTCTTTAATCTTTTTGAAACCTAAAAAATACTGATATTTTTTTTAAACTGATAAATTTCCTTACAATTCTTAAAATCTTTTGAAATTCATTTAAACTTCTTGAAATTCCTTGAAATTGTTTCTAAAGATTGAAACCCATTCAATTCTTTTGAAATTTTGTTTGATTTGTTTGATTTCTCAAAATCGTTCCGAAAAATTAAAATTAATGGTATAAAACAAGTTTAACATAAAAAAAAAAGAAACAAATCGCCATGTCGTATAACTAGTAGAAGATAAATAATCATAAATATTTTCAACTCACCACCCACACATGTCATATGGATTTTTCCATTGAGCAATCCTGAGTATATTATCATCCTTGTTTCTTATTCCGACTCCTTGAATTTTTTTCTTAATGCGTAGGCAGATGAGCAAGAATATCGAAGGCGATGTGAGGAGATCCAGGACGAGGAAGATAAGCGAGCTGAAATTTATAATCATGTTACTGGTGACTTCCTGACTGAGGCTAAAGAACAAGCAGAAAGTAATCGTGGACCAAACAAACCTTTAGCCTCGAGATACAAGGGCATGACCTCCGAAGAGTTAAAGTTGTACCGAGAAGAGCAATTGCGACAAATGGAGGAGATCCAGGTGAGCTTCATGCTGTGTTAAAAAAGCAATTGCAGCTGCTAATGTGACGGTCGCTAAAGTCGTAAATTTGATGCCAGGCTGGAAATATTGACCAATGTCTTTCACACCTTTGCCAAGATTTCTTCATAAATCCAGTTCCTCTCTGAATCTTAGTAATTTATAAATATACCATAAAAGAAACAAAATTAACCATTTCAGAATTTTTAAACAGTGTTTTTAAATTGCACTCAAAATTATATAAAGTCCAAATTGAGCAAGTTCAATTAAAACCAATTCGCATACTCTTTTATAATTAGTAATTAAATACTTTAACTATACATTTTTTTTCCACATTTCAGAAAATAAAGACAGCGGAGAAACAAAAAAATGAGGATTGGAATCGACTAATGGCTGGAAATGCTCATGTTGCAGAAATGTATCATCGTGAACTGGAACGAAAAAGAGCGTAAGATTCTGTTTTTGAAATATTCTCAGAAATCCTTTTCAAAATAATAATAATGATATTGAAAATTACTTTATATTTAGGCAGCTGAATAAGCAAATTGCTGAAGAAAATCTGCGACTTGCCCAACAACAGAAATCGCAACAAGAACATTTGAATCGAGTTATTTACAAAAATAGACCTACTCACGAATTCTTCGAACAATTCAACAAAGGCACGCGTTAACCAATAAGATATTTTTTCAAATAAAAATCTTGCGTTTTCATAATAAGACAAATTAAATCTCTAAATACTGTATTTTTGGAAAAATGAGAAGACAAATCTATGTACAGAAATGTTTTATTCTTAAATTATGCACAAATTGCAATCAATACAAATGTATCTGAAACAAGCAAGTTGGGGGATATCTCAGTTTTGGCTGCCACATTAATCATCGGATGTTACGGCAGCTATTGGTAGGTGTCATTACGTTATTATGAATCGCTTTGCGTTTTTACAAGATTCACAAAGACACGTCCGATTAGTTGTTGTCATATCCGGAAGAAAAGAGAGAGACTCGACAGTTTTAAATTGAATAGACAATTTAAAACTGCTTCTCGTATCTATTTTATAGCTTAGTATAGTAAAGCTAGTTTATTTGTTCAGACATCCACATTTTGACTAAGTAGTATTATAGTAATAAAGGTATGAGCTAAGTCTGCACTTCAGCTAGATATCATAAAACATGTATCATTCCTTCTCTGGCACATCATACATTGGTATTACTAAGTATACGTTCACTTTTTTTAAAATCGTGTGAAACAATGCAGAAACGAATTGCATATCAAACTCTATTATGGGATATAATAGGCTTATACTGTAGTAAAAAAAGAAGACTAAATTAGTGTAATGAGAAAGGAAACTAATCCCTCAAGTACAATTCAGATGATTTTGTTGTAATCAAAACAGCTAGTTCGGCGCTCTTCAAGATATTACAGTGATTAATTAGCACTCAGCATTGAAATATAAAAATCTAGTGTTGTTAAGTAACTCTACTAATAATCGTAAACCAAAAAACAACTCAATCTTCTGAAGCAAATAAGAAGGAACATCATTGGGAATAACATTAATCCAGGAATTATTACAGCTGCCGTTTAACTTTAACCGGTCCCAGAACGTTGGTAACTTTCATCCCATTCCTCGCAATTTTCACTTGAACAATAGCATTAAACGGATATGTAGTTACTTTCCCAAAAAAGTAAAATAAAAGAAAAACCAAGGGTTAACAAACAATTAGACATCATATCTGAGTCTTGACTTTTGAGTCTGCTACTTCATCGAAAATAAATTTCAACGAGTTTGTAAGTACCACAATTTCTCGAAGTAAATTCGTTTAAATTTATAATTGACGTACGAGCAGCAAAGACTCAGTTGTATTGGATCGTTGAAAGTGAACAAACGGTTTGGCGTTACTATGCGGTACGTCCAAAGCGCTGTCGGATAAGTTTAGGAGCTCGGTATAAAAATGAGGCACAGTTTCACAATCAGGGGAATTCTCTTTACCAAATTGTGCTGTTACTACCTCCCAATGAATGTGTCCATATATCAAATATGATAGCGTAATCACTATCATTAAACTAAACCATGCATGGATATTAATACGTATCCTTAAATGTTTTTTTTTAAGGAGAATGACGATTTCTTAAACAAGTGTCATATTCTTATCGGTAGCAAACAGTCTTAACAACGAGAATAGACTAAATCATGTCGCGTTCCGTAATCGTGTAGTCCTTTAGTGGGTATGCGTCATGTTGCGTACTGATGTTAGTAGCTCTTTTTGGGTGTAGTCTTACGTTCGTGGAAACTTCATATGTTTCGATGGTTGCTTAGCCACTGGTGCCGTTAACCAGAGTCTCCTTCGGCTTGTTGCTCGGCGGCATTCGAGGATGACGAGTACGTGGCTCTCTCTGTCCCTTCGGGCCCTGGGAACTGCTGTTCGATGTCACTATGTCATTCAAAGGTGTTCCCTCCTTGCTGGCTATGTTTGTCTGGCCGTGGTCCCCTGGGCCTGAATTGCTACCTAAACAAAAGTACACATTAAATATCAAACAGTTTCCATTTATTGCCACTAGAAAAATCTAGTTCCGCTCTTCCGTTGACAATTTACTTTAATTAACAATTCAAATCGAGATTCGAAGTCACGTGGGAAAATAAAACCAGATTCAAGTGCATCAAACTGACCGTCATCTCCAAGAGAACAGATCACTGACGAGATTAGACTTGATCTTATCAAACCTATTAACAAATTTGTTTTGCATGCGCAAATAGATCACAGATTTTTCCGATGCAATTCTCGCTTCAGTGGATATCTTGTTTATTCGAATTTTAAATTAGTAAATTAAATAATTTAATTTTAAAAAATAATGAAGTTCCATACATTCATTCATTCATTTTGCCGAAGTTACAGCTTTTATTTTTCGGATTGCATAACACATGTTTTTTGTTTCGCGATGTTTTCTGTCAGTGTGACAGTTTTTGAAATTCCAGATATCACTAAAAATTTTGTAATCTATCGATAGTTTTTGGTATTCCTGGAAATTAAGTCTAATATCCTCTTAAATAACTCGAAATCGTTTTCATTTTTTTGAAATACAAGATTTAGAAGTCAATGTTTCGAAATATTGAAATTAATTGTATAAACAAATTATTTAGAGGAACAGAAAGAAACGAATCTGTATTTATGTTCGTTCGAAATAATTAACTTCATTTTAGATTGAATTCTGTTTTTTCCTCTCTCATGACGAATGAAAAAGTAGAGAGTTCTATAATCTTTTTCGAGTTTTCAACATCTCTGAAAGTTGAAATACCACTTTACCTTTCATACCAGAGGAGGGTGTGGAACTGCGACGTCTGAATCTTCGCACTCGTCTTCTCCTGGTACCCCTAGGTCCGCCTTCGACGCTTGATACTGATTCTACACACATACAAACCATTGTGACCATCCACTCAACGTATTTTAAGGCAAAGCCGAATATTTTTTATAACTTTGCAGTATTATTTAGAAAATTATTATGATACCAGAGTTAGTAACGTGCACTAAATTAATAAATGAGACGATTAACAAGTAACGGTTAGACTATTACAAAGTGTTAGATGGTCACAAGTGTTTGCTTTCCTCCCCATACCATTCCTAAAGCACCCCGATGAAATATTCACCCTTCTTTTCAGAATTGATGGGAGGTATTGACTTGACAGATGCGTTAATAATGAATAATTTGTGAAAAGCTGTACCTCTATCGATGCTCGAGACGTCTTGACTGTCGAGGACTGTATCTTCATCGTCTGTCGTTCGCCGACGCTCGTCCCTACGATCTCTGCGTTGATTTGAAAGTCGTCCCTGTCTTCCACCATAACCCGAGTTGCCCATACCTTGATGTCCCCCTCTCGGTGGGAGATCCCGAATACGGTCGTCATTTCCGTCCATATTATCTCGGCGCATACCTAAAATATTTTATGAATTAGTAAATATTCGAGAATTACAGTGTCTGATAAATTAGATAAATAGATATTTATATTATTAGTATTAGATTTATAATTATTGTATTAGTTACCAGTAATGTGTCTGGGAGGAGCTCTTCCTCTACCGCCGCGTCCTCTGCCACCCTGGCCACCTCGTCCTCCACGTCCTCCACCACCACCTTCCTCAGGACCCGATGACATTCCTCGTCTCGCAGGAGGGAAATTGGGCATTGGTCCAGTCGTGGCGCCATGCATACTTCGCAATTGTTGGTCAATTTCAAGTTTTTCTTGTCGAAGTTGTTCCACTTCCTGTTAAGAACAAAGTATTTTATTTCATATGAAAAGTTAGAATAATATTTATAATAAAAAAGTTACAAGGCTTAAAAAAGTTTTCTCAAAAGCTTTCTCTACCTTATTTTCAAAAATTAAAAACAAAAAGTTAATTGGACTTACCTTTAAATGAGCTAAATGATATTCCAATAAAACCTTAGCGTTCGCGATGCTTTCAACCGTACCGACGAAAACAAAGGGCACCTGACCTTCTTCTCGTGGAATAGTTGGTTGAGGTTCATTATCTCCTTCTATTTTAACTCTTACCTAAAACACAGTAACAATTCCTCATGTTATTAATAAACTTATAATTGTTTTATTTTATTGAAAAATAGAAAATTCAGTAATATATAATTATATTAAATATTAAAAGAGAAATTGATTAGAAAACATTTTCTAACACTTTTCAAATATGTTTAGAATTTTTACCATATTTCCAGAATTGATTAGAATGAAGATCTTACTCTTATTTTCTTTTCGATTTTACACTGCATTGCAATTTAGGGTACAAATAATAATTTATTATTATAATTTGCAATGCAGTATAATCATAAAACTGAAAAATAAAACAATACATGAAAAAAACGAATAACATAATATTCCATATTCTGATTTGATTTTGGTACCTTAACTTTTCCAATCATCAACGATTCAATTAGACTACGGTTTTGAAATTACCCAAAAACTGACAATCTTTTGTCAAAAGCGAATTCCAAAATGGTGATAGTCATTAAAAACTATGCCATCCATAAGCCAACACAAAAAATGCCTTAATGCACTTCAATTCAAAACTCTCATGCAGTGATCACACAATCTTCATGGTAAATAATACCAAAACACAGGTGTAGCTATTTTGGAAAAGCATAGTGGATTAAAAACCTTTAAATTTCGACACGTGTATACTTTTCTTGCAATAATAATCAATCTGAAATCAAGATGTATGACGAGACAAAGTATTAGTACAACTCTAGTTTTGTATCAAGTTCTAAATATTAATAAATATTAATAAATATATTAATGAAAGATCAGCACCGTAAGTGGAACCATAACTGATAAATTTCAATTTCAATGATACAAAAACTAGAAGCAAAATCAAAACAGTTAAAGTCAATTGTCTAGTTATTGTATAATATCAATAAAGATCTATTATTTATAAAGAACATTCTATTCTATTGTATTTCATAAAATAAAATCCTGCAGGAATTGATGCCATTTGGTCTACAGAAAAAATAGTATCAATTCCTACTTAAACCAAACTCAATTTCTTTAAGATGAAAATATGAAGAGAACCAACGGGAGCTTTTGAAATAAAATTCATGATTAAAACAATGTAAGTGAATCAAGTACTGTGACATAGTTTTCCCACTGTGATACAAAATTTGGAACATGATCGCAAATTAATCAAAAAATTGTGATATATCCCTGTGATAAATTTCTTTACCTAAATATCTGATCAGTTCAGACTGATTAATCAAATTTTAATTCTTACAACGAGGTGTAATAATGAATCAAGAAAGCTGGCCCGAGTGGTTATGTGATATTACCATCAAGCTTGACTTAAGTTTCAGTATACTAAACAGATGATGAGACTAAAGCAGATAAAAAAACGTAAGATTGAAGATACATTTGTCCCGTTTTTGAAAATGCTCTTGATCATGGAGCATTCATTTTTCTAGAAATTTGCAATCCAATAATTCAACAAATGTGTCAAAGCTTCTACTAATTCAGTCTGATTCTTGAGTCTTAAGTTTCGTTCTGTGCTTTAGCCAATACTCATGAAATTATGGCACATAGAGTATTTAGGTAATATACTTACTCTATCAGTATGTACATTCCCATTCGAGCCAGATGTTATCTACCGAGAACAAAGAATGAAGTATATCACACACAAAATAACCCCCTAAGATTTTAATTTCCACTCGTACATTAAATTTCTTCAAAATAATAAAAAAATACAATTGATTTGTAAAAATGAATTTCTCAAAGCCGCTTTTTTTTTCTTTTTTCTTTTTACTCACGTTACTGATTCGAATTTAGGGAGCCATTTAACATTTTTCCTGCAATGGCTTTACAACTGATAAAAATAAGATCGATGAACTTTAGCAAATGTATAATAGTTAACGAATTTTATGTCGAACATTTTCCAAGCGATGAAAAATGGATAAGACAATACCAAATAATATTTATCAGCTGTGATACTTTAAAAAATTAAACAAAATGTTTTAATTTTGTTAGTTTACGATCAATTTGAATAACGTAGGCATGTTAATTCTGAATTGTCTAACATATTAATAACTTGTTTCTTTTTGCAAAACCATAAATCTCTGTTAAAATATTTTTAAAAAGTGAACTGAAAATACTACAAATTAAAAACATAAAGATTCTACTTACCACGCCACTTTTGTCGACAATTTCTTGAATAATACGCCCATTTTTTCCTATCACTTTCCCGACGAGGACTCGAGGTACTTGGATCGATTCTTCGCTGTATTCTAACATAGAGCGCGCTTTCTTCACAGCTTCGTGCGTCTGTAAACCAATTAAAAAATATTTTGATCTGTAAAAGACATGTATAAAAATTTTATTTTATTTTTATAAATAAATGTTTTCTTACCTCTCCGTAAATTTTAAAAGTGCAAGAATTTTCTTCCAACTCTATATTAGTAATTCCTTCGACTTTTCTTGCCTGTTGAATATTTGCTCCGTGAGCACCAATCGCCAAACCCATTAAGTCTTCTCGAACGTTGAACTCATCCGTGTACCTAAACAATAAAATAAATTCTCCTTGAAATAAAGACGGGAAAAAGACAATAAACAATATTAGGAAGGAATTTTTGCAAAGAGTGAGTAAATCATTATTGTATAAAAAATATGGCCTGGAATTTGGAAATCTAATCAAGGAAAAGAAACTCAAATCAGAATTATTTAATTAATTTTTTCAAATAAATATTGAGATGAAAGATAATTCCATATTTTTTTACTATCTTGTGAAAGATTGCGATGGTTTTTTAACTTTAGACTTTAAAGGTAATATCAGGGTGTCTACTAACTTTCGCCCACCAAATTTCCAGTAATACATTTCAAATTGTTCCAGTTTTCAAGAAGTTTGAATAGATTTCTCCAAAATATTTTCAGGAATTTTAACGAATGCCAAAATATTTTTAGGAACTTCAAAAGATTTCAAATGTTTTTTTTAAAAGGAATTTTAAAGATGGTGAAATTTAAGAGATTTCAAAAGATTTAATGAGAAAGTGTACATAAGATTTCAATTGTGATCAACTCCTCAGTACAAGCTTTCAATAGCAATATCACAATTTAAAAAAAATGATTTCTAATTTGACGTTGTATCTCAAATTTATTTATATTCTCGTTATTTCCTGGTTTCCCCGGTTAGTAAACACCCTACCATATTTACATGCAGTTTTACTAAAATATCGACTAGTAAATCCTGGCGTTGAAGAAAACTTATACAATTATTAATATACAATTATCAATTTACAATAAACAATTACTTTGAACTGAAAAATACTGCACATGCAATTGATAGCTGGGAAATCTTCTTTGGTATTAGAGAAAAATTCGTAGATAAATTATTTAAAATGGCTAAGCATTTGAGCAAAGATTTTGGCACTGATGAACTATTAATTGAAATAAGAGTTTTTATTTAAAAGGGTTATTTTCACTTGTTAATTGCAATTTAGTATGGGATAAAATACCTTGAGAGAAGAGCTGCAAAAAATTGACATACTCCATTTTAACTAAATATCGAGATGAACTTATGATTAATGTCATTTATGAAGTCGAACATTCTGCAACACATTTACACATAAATACAAAAAATTGAAAAATATTACTGAAAGAGAATAGGAATTATTTGCCCTATAAATGAGCAAAATTCTGATCAAATTAATTGAATTTCAGGGTAGGGATCAACTCTTACTTCTTTACTAACGACTTATTTATTAGTAACTAACAAAAAGATAAGTTTTTCTTCGTAGGACCGCTGGAGATCTTCCCTAAATTGAGGTAAGACAGGGAATCGAGCCACCGTTAATTTTTAAAAATGCCTTAATATATCAGTGTTTCTCAAACATTGGCAGGATAGCATTTTTCTCTATTCCTGAGTGAAAATAATAAAAGTGAATAACGACCGTTTTCTACTTGGATTTGCAAAATATAATTAAATAAACTGCGTGCTGTTTTCTAGTACTAATTTGCACCCAGCCACTATATTGCCCAACATATAGTACTACAGAGCAGATAATAAAATAATTAAATTAAATACCAAAGTAAATTAATAATATCAAGATAATTTGTGTATAAGAGTGTTTAAAGCATGTATAATTGTAATTTATCGATGTATTTACTACACAGCACTGTAGCATGCAGACTAAAAATGTAACATCGGTTTATACTTTACTAAATGCAGCCGTGTGATCTGTATAACGATAAGCTAACTTAAATCTAAGCCACGCTGCGTTTATCTCACCTTGAATATGTTCTCACTCCTGCCTCATAGTCTGAGACACGCTGATATATAAAGTTTGATGATCTAAATTTGCTGAAATGAGAAACAAACCCCGATGTAACTTGAAAAACTCTTTTCAAAAACGGCCCTATCATATGCCCTTGCCATTCTGTCTGTTTGCTCATTTCATTAGGGAAAGACTCAAGTAAATAAAGCAAGGTATGATCACTGCATCAAAAACCATCAATTTTCCTAAGAATCATTCTTGTGGTGAAAATTTTCGATTATTCTAAGTTATAATTATTACAAGAAATAAATATTTCATGTTTCATAATTACAATTGCCAGATACTTCCGATTTCAAATAATCCGTAACTATTGAGGGTTTTAAAACTTTAATCACATTCAAATTTACAATCATCCCAACTTTAATAATTAAAAATGTCAGGCTTTGGATTTTCTAAGGGTGCTGAAACCAAGTTCTATCCTTGAAATTCGATTTCATCACTTTACTCAAGAAATATTATAATTAGATATGTTTTCACTTTATGGTACTACTCTTATTTAGATAGAGTTTGCCTATACAGCGAAGAAATCTTTTTTTATTACTTTTTTTTACAAAACGACGAATTCGAAATTTAACTTCAATATTCTATCTTTTCATTCTGCATACAAAGTATTAAAACTAGGCATATTTATAGACCGCTACAGAGTGAAAAAACATCTTTAATAAATATTTGCTGAGAACAACATGGCATTAAGACTGAATTCTTAAAAATAAAATAAATTGTGTTATAAAGACATATGAAATGGTTTAAGGCCTCTTGTTCGATCACCGAAGTTAAGAGAAACGCTTCGCACGGTTATACTCGAATGGGAACTGCATTCACATTTTAAATAAATAATAATAATTGAATTTCTTCTAATTTACTAGATCTTATAAAAATTATGATACTTGCAAATAATTGTTTCACTCTACTCTAAAGTAAAAATTTTTAAGTTAAAACTCGACTTCATATTATCACATCTTCTTTTCTTATTTAATCTTTTCTCTGCAAAAAAGAACCACTTGTTCACTCACTCCACCCTTATTTCGCAATTCAATAAAAACTGACTTAGAGAATCTTACAAGCACTCGCATTAACAACCTCAGAACATCCCCTGTGGTCGTAGACGAATATCTGTAAATGGTCCATAACTAATCTTCTATGCGACAACTTACATTTAGAAAACATGCCAATGAAAGTACCAATTGAAAATATAAAGGATATAAAATTCCGAAAGCTTGCACAAACGCTCTTCTTATGCGTAGCTGGTGCATTACTAAAGTTTTGGACATACGACGTGTAACAACGAATGCAAACATTATTGTGAGAATTTCGTTGTGTAAATTAAAGACTGTTAAATAATATCTGCACATAGCTACAAGCAGCATATTCCAGAAATCAACTTCGTGTTTGCCCTCCAGATAATTTTGTTAGTAATTTATTAATTCAATTTTCAAGCCTCAACTAAATACTCACATTCGAAACCAAAATGTACAAAATTTATTTACTGTAATGAACTCTTTATTTTAACTAAATATAAAAACTGAAATATAATCTAATTTACTTCAGAAGGGGAAGCAATTCAAATAAATAATCTTGTGCAATTTAACACCCCAGTGTCTAAAGTTCATTTTTAAAGCAAAAATCGATTGTATTTAAAAACTACTTGTACAAATGTATACTGTACACAAAATTCAGTTCAAAGCTTCGTTCGACACCTATTTCACGAGTACTTTATAAATTTGATGGAATACCTTTCACCTCCGCAGGTAAATGCAAACCACAGACAGGATGGTATTCAGGACAGTGTTATGGATAAGGTAAAAAATATGAACGTGACATTTAAATATTAAAGGCTCTAACATACTTTCTTTAACTCTTGAAACCATTCTTCTCTTGTGTATTAGTCATTTAGTATGTTATATTTTCAAAATTTGCATGCGGGGATGAGAATTATTTTATCGTGCAGAATTGGTAAAATAAGGCATCAAAAGTGGAGATGTTACTGGAAATTCATCAGGGTGGTCACCCTGTGAAACTTTTTACACTAAAAATATATTTTCTTCATTTTGAGGAATAATATGCCAGAGCCTTCTTCTTAGTTTGTTACTTACCCTCCGATTGTCTGAAGCTTCGTTGATTCGAGCTGACGAGCTGCTTCTTCTGTTCTTTTCAAAAGAAGTACCTGTAAAATCCAAAAGACCAGGTTTAGTTAAAAAAAAAATATATATATATATATAATATATCTATATATAAGAATTGAAACAACGATAAAAATTAAAGTTACCAAATTTTATCTAGTTAAAATCATTGGATTCAGGTACCTAAAAATTATATTTTTTCATTTTACTCAACAAATATTACAATTAAATATTTTTTCACTCGATAGTGGTATTTATTTATTAAATAAAACAAGCAATATTATACGACCGCTATAGCGCGCAAGAACCATTGAATTGATTCTTAATAATATGCAAAACAAAATCCTTAGAAGTACATTTTTCAAAATTTGCTGAAATAAAATGCACTGTAATTCTGTATTTTTTGTAGTTGAATATTAGATGTTCATGTAAGGTTTCCCTTGTGCTGTAGAGTGTGTAATATTGACAGTTTTTAATAAAACGAAAGAATTGAACAACCAATGAAAAAGCAGCAACTTCAATATGAATAAACGGATAGGTACATTATGAAACCAAAGTATTTTATTATAGTTAATTGCGGGTATAGAATAAAAACTTTCCTGGTTTTAATACTGGTTTAAAATTAACTAACTTATGACTTTGTGGACTAACTTCTATTGAAAAAAGAGTAACACTATAGGTAAAAAAAATCTAATTATAATGTTTGTTAAGTAAAATGAAGAGATCGAATTTAAAGTTAGAACTTGGAATCAATTCTCTTAAGTACCTTTTGCGAAAGATTTCGAAAATGCATTTCCTGGAGCATGCTACTGTGACGGCGTATATTTTCGTGACGGGAGATGGCCAGCAATACTCCCCGTTCAGGCACATATCTGCACACTGCCGCCCCTATTGCCTTCTGAAATTCTTTATGTGCACTATCCATTTTCGCACTGCGAAAAAAAAAATTAGGTATCAAATTATTAATCTGGTATCAAGTTTGCATGATTTAGAAGAGGAAATGAAAAAAAAAAAACAAAAAATAGCAAAACGAAGTATAGAAACTTACAACTCTCGCAATTCTTCAGGTACTTCGATTTCAATCTTATGAAAAGCATTTTTATCGATGGGAGGGTTGGGATTCTTCGGTCTCAATCTCTCACTGGCAACTATTTCAGTATATGCATACTCCCATCCCAAATATTCAACGACAAGGAAGCCTCCTTTGATCATCTGAAGTACAAAGTTTTCCATGTTGTTAGAGCATTTCAGGTTTAACTGCTTAACGTAAGTGTCCCGGTTATCGACAGTGTCCCAGTTATTGACTGTCAGCTACGCAATAACGACAAAAAACAAGTGTTCGTTATGTGCTGAAGAGGAAACGTTTGTTAATGGCTTATAGCCTATAGCTTAATCTATAGATAAAAAAGCCTGAGAAAGGCTGTCAATTCAAATTCAATCAAATTGAATTAAAAAAAATTCTCTTTATTTAAATAATGACGTTCGAATATCACAGAATTTCGAATATGTAAAGCATTAATACACCAATTCACTAGTAATACTATGTATTATTACATTCTCGTCAAATGAGAAGGTATTGGTTTTTAAAAAATTTATTTTCTGCCATTTTCTTACTCAAACTGCGGTACATTCGTTTGTCAATAACCGGGGCATTTACTGTGAATAGTTTCCAACATAAGTAAATGTGTATTAATTATGACTGAGGTATGATGGAACATTTCCTAAACAAGGTTTCAAGATTGATGAGATAAGCTTAGAGGCAGTAAACAAGTGATTGAGCTTTCATTCTTTTTTTATAACTTTCAATGAGACATTCATTATTTGAAATTTCGTCTACTAACCTTAATGATCGCCTTCCACCATCCACACGCTTCTTGGTCATTAGCCCGTGAAAATACTTCGATTTCCTGATTCTCTTGGAACTCCGGTTTTGAGCCATCTTTTGGCGGGAGACGGACTTGAGCAAAAGGGAACTTTGATTCAGGTTGCCAGCTGCAAATGCATAAACTTTAATGTAGACTTGTCTCTCAAAGAAAAAAGTATTTTGCAAAATAGGTCATTATCCTAATATAAAATACGGGTAGAGAAATAAAATCTTTCGTAAAATCAACGTAAACTTTGTAAAAAAATCTATTTTTATGTAAAAGTTTTAGGAATAGCGAGAAATCATGGCCCTTTGAGTGTCAATTCGGCCATTATAATTTGGAATGAATAGTTTTTTGTTTAAAAGAAGTTTGAAGATAAAGGCCATTTTTTTACGAACATATTCTTCGTTATCTTTTAAATACAGTAGAATGTCTTTGTGAGCTACTAAATATGTTGTTCTCGTGAAAACTGACCTCCCTCCCCCATTTTTAAAGGGCCATGGCAGTCGCCCTGACAATCGAAGGACCTAGATATATTTTCAACGGAAATACAATCGAACTTAACAAAATTTGTATTCAAGATCATAAACCGTTATTCTCTTATGTCAAATTTTTATGCAGGTATCTAAAATAAAGTCACATTCTATAAACAAAAGTTTGCAAGAGTGCAAATCCATCATTAGGTATATTTTTTTTATTAATGCACACATCTTTGTATTGTTTTATTTGCAGATATAATTCAGAATGAAACCAAAAATAACATAATTTGTTCTTCTTTCTTAAACCTAATTCAAAGGTATACTTTACAATTTTAATTCCTAATATTTTTGATAATTTGAAAAAAAAAATAAAAAAAAAGAAACATTTTATCAATTTAGATTAAAAAAAAGTATACCAATTTTATACCAGCTACCTTGTAAGAAAAGTAGAATATATCTAACAGTTGAGTGTAAAAGGGATTGATTAAATAATACAATAGATTAATAATGTCAACTCTTCTGGAATATTGATTTTCCACGCCTTTGGGTCAAATATATGAGATTACATATGATTTCTACTATATTGTTTAATTTAGAAAAAAAATGAATATTTGGTATTAAATTTGTGGAGAGCACGTGATAATTTTCGACTTTAAAAGTCATTTCTTATGGTTTTTTTTTACAAAAAATAATGTCATACTAAAATCTGCGAGTTTTGAATAAAAATATTTTTAAAAAAACTTCCAGTAAGTATAAAAAGCGATCTCTTCAAAAATATTTCAAAACAAAAAGTATATACTATGGAGATAAATAGAGATTTTTGAATTTGACATTCAAAAACGCATTTTTGATTGATCATAAAATTATTTTGAAATTTGGAATGGCTGCAAATGGAATATTTAATGTTCCACTCTACTTTTTGTATTCTTAATAAAAATTTTAAAACTATTGAAACAAGGTTATGTTATAATAATCGGAGAATCTTACTAGTAAAAGGAACAATTATAGCACAAAATTAATAGATTACCAGAGAAATGAGTTTATCAGTAAAATTCAACCGCTACTTAACTCAAACTGCTCTCTTACAAAACATGATGCAAAATAAAAATCTCAAAGTTTCGAACCGAATATTCACAAAATTTAACACACAAAACGTTAAATATTTTTAAACAACAAAAGTAATTTAGAAACGTACACAGATGAAAAAGAACACATTTTTTTAGCAAAAAAAATCGAGAACCTCCTCTGATGAAAATGTAATTAATGCTTTATAAATCTGAGATCTTAGAGGATTATTGACAATTAATTAATTTTGGCAAGATTAAAGAATTTATCCCGCGGAGTTAGGGTTGCACATAAAATTAACAACGGAAATAATTTATAGGATCTCCTATTGTTGGATATTCACGGCATCGAATAATATAAGACTTGGAGTCTATTTCTATCAAACCCAGAGGCCACTTTGTCGAAGAGATACTTCCGACTGCAAGAAGGAGAATGACCGTATTTCGCTTACCGGAAATGGAAAAAACTTACTCATTTTCAAATGCTACCAGGACTTCTTCTTCAAAAACATCAGTGATAAAGGCCTGAAAGGAAAAATACATAAAGTTGAAGAGCTCATGATTCGAGAGTGGTTTAGTAGCAGTACGACGCAGCCCGACATCGAAGTTGAAGGGATCGTGAAATCGGCGAGGGAAATTTTATTTGCACACGAAAAAATAACGGAAGGTTTCTACTGCATGCGGATGAAGTTTAGGGTAAAATGTTTCAGGACACAAACCAAAATCACGCCCTGTCAAATGAGACATGGCGTCGAAGGAAGCCACGGACCGGTTTCGCTAAGTACAAGCGTCAATTCTACAATTTTATAACCGTGTCGCGCCCCGCGGGTTCGGCCATCTACGGCAATGCCATTTTACCCGATTTCTTGTATACTTTTCACAGAACGAACCTTGTAATATGCTCCGTTTTCACCGCATACTTCCACCGCGAGATCCTCCATCTTGCTTTGTGTCGGCCTGACGGGCTGACGGTATGATGCCTTTGAGAGGGCATGCTGGTCGCTCTCGACCAATGAGACCTAACTCATTGGGTAACGCCATCTTGGATAAGCAAACAATTCAAATTTGACTTGGGGATTTTTCCCGGGCTTTAAATCTACAATTCAGACAATCAGACCTCGGATCCACTCGGATCTATGAGTATAAACCAATAGTAGGGGAAAGTTCTTGTAACTTTATACTTTTATTTATTTAAATTTTCTGAAATTCTGGTTTGTAAATTATTGTAGGGCTCATTTCTCGTTTTTATTATATAATATAAATTGAAATTAATTTTTTTCCGTGTTTTCTTAATTTTAAATCGCTGCAGAACTGATCACTGATGTATTTTTAATTTATTATATTGAGAAACTGAATAATTTAAGGCGGATGTAATACGGTAATACCTGGTAATACGAGGTAATACCAAGTAATACAATTTGTTAACAAACGTAATAGAACGATAGAACTCTGATAGAACATCACTTTCAAATAAAACTATTACGAAAATAATAAATTTTCCAAGACTCTAAATAATAATAAGATAAGATATTTATTATGTAAACAAAAGTAAACAATACATTTTTAAACAATAATTGATAAATACCAAAGTTTGTAAATACCTGTAAATACTTACGATACCTGACGATATACCAGTAGATGATCTCTGACGATACCAAGCAGAAGACAAATAGTTTAACCAGTTTTAACCTCAAAACAAAAAGCGTGTTATTTACAAAAACTCAAAAATAAACTAATTCAATAAAATATTAATAACATTAAATTTAGCAGAATAATTTTCATTATTATGTTTGAAAGGATTATAATCTTCTAAAATATTTTAGTTTTTGTCCTGTGTCATCCATCGGTTGGCAAGACTGGTCACTGACATTTAAACACATTTAAAGACAAATTCACACTTCACAGTCTCTGACAGATCATCGGTCGGGTTAGTCAAAATTAACCTCGATCAGTAGAATTTTTGTAAAAATCAGAAGGTTAATTAACTTTCTTACTCTAGACCTATTCTCTGCTTAATGATTTATATTTTCTGTTTGCTTATGAAGCTTTCATGAAATCGTGGCTTGTGTCTTGTGAACAGAGCAAAATGAAATAGAGGAATGGAGCACCTTGTCAACCTTGTCTTGTTGCCAGTGAAATCAGTAATATGACTTGTGGAGTATTTTTAGCGATTTCCTTTACATTTTTATTACCGGTTCATTTAATTTTATATCTGTAATTTGTGGGAGACATTTTAAATCAGCGTCTGTGGAGAATTGTCGCGATCACGCGATATCAGAAATATTGACAGTTTCGATGCTGTCTAGAGTGCTTGTTCCAATTACCTTTTACAGGCGACAATGTCTGAAAGCAGTGAATCTGAAGAGTTTTTCGACGCAGAAGATGACAGCAGTCACAAGACTTCAAGGTAATTTCTAAAAGTCAATTCTGTGTTTTAAATATTTGAAAATTTAGATCTCCCTGAAGCACTTTTTATAAAAAACATTTTAGAGTAGATAGTTGATTATTGATAATGATAGACGATGTAATAAGGAACATGATGTATTGTCATGTCAACCCATAATAATATTTATTATACATGTGTGATACGATCACGTGTTCTAAAGTTATTCATTATTATTTGAATAACATTTTTTTTTTCAATTATTGAACTAGGTTATTATTTTTTCAGTGATTTTAATACTGCACTATTTATTATAAATAGTGCAAAATAATTTCAATAATAATTATCTTTCTAAATTACCCAAATGATATGTTAAACTCTTTTTTACTCATAATTACAAGGGGACAGAAACTAGATATATAATTAAGTTTAATTATTGTGACTGTTAGTGACGCATCAAATGTTTTCATTATGCAATACACATCAAACTTTTTTAGAGTAGGTATTCCTTTTCGAAACTTTTTCTACTTACAAAGCCCAAACTGACAAACTCCAAGTTTTTATTAACTTTTTTTCTGCAAAGTGTGAATTCTAAAATTTTACCGAGTTATCAAAAAAAAAACCCTTGCAATTCCCAAAAATTAAGTGTATCTATATAAATCATTCAAAAACTAATTATCACAACTTCTTAGGAGAAGTAAAAGTCACCAATCGTCTGCTGCTGAATCACAGGTCGAAAAACCAGCAGCGGAAAAACAAGACGACGATAATTTATTTGTGAAACCTGCTGATCCTAAACCTCTCCCTGACCCAGGAAATCAAGTCGACTCCGAAGCTAAAAAAAGTTTAGAAAAAACTGTAAGTTTCTTCTGTATTTTATTGAATTTTTTCAGGGTATCAATTAAAATATAGTTTAAATGACCGTTTTTAACTATTTATTTTTTGTAAATTTCATTAAACTTTTAAATATTTTTCAGCTGGATGAAAATGATAAAGGAAACGGGACGGACAAGAATGTTGGCAGAAGACGGTTTCGAGAACTGAGACAGCGAATGCAAACTGAGGACGATGACATTCCTCTCAACAGTTCGCCCCCGGATAGTCAGACGTCTTCGATCGAAGGTGTTTATCCCGCGCCTTCGAAAACCTCGCATCCTTTTAGAATCATAGAACACGATACCTTCAGCTTACAAAGCATGACTTCTCTGGGACGCGTTGGTCGAATTTTGGCTGGTACATCAGACAACGCATCTGGAGTTCTTGCTCCTAGTGCTCCTCAGTGTCCACCTATCTTATCCCGCGACAGTCAAATGTCCTCCATTGCTAGCATTTCCAGTAAAGACGAGGATGTTGCCTCTGGCAAGGTTTCCCAATCCTCGAGCAGCTTAACACTCTCTGGAGAAATGCTGCAGGACTCAGTAAATGGTAGATCAGATTATTCTGCTTCCTCACATGGTGAAAAGCCCGCTTTACTTCAAGAACCTGACGTTATTGCAAGCACAAAGAATAATGGAAAGCCTCCTGATTCACATAATGGTTCTATTCCAAAAGTTCCGGTGGCACCTCCTCGACGGAAGAAAAAATCAAAGATGCAGACTCCGACTGATTTGGCTGTAAGATTCAGAATTTTTATTCAATGTAATCAGGGAGTCTACTAACCGGGAAAATCGGGAAAAACCAAGAAGTAACCTGGAATTGAAATTAAACCGGGTAAAATCCAGGAAAATTAAGAACTAACTGGAACTTGAAATAAATCCGAGATAAAACCAGGAAATAACCAGGATTTTTGTAGGCAAAAATTAGTAGACACCCTGGTGTAATCAGGTAGTTTCCAAAATTTGTGATTTTTAAATCAACTTATTGTTTCAGCCTGCGCCAGCTGGAACATTAGTCTCTGCTTCTCCACTGCCTAGTCCCGCGAGTACAATTGAATCAATAACTAGGGAATTCGAACACTCTCTCGACATTCGATCCGCTACGAAAGGAAAATATGTAGTGAAACCTCAGGTAATAGAGAGTGTTCTAGAAGTTCGTTTGGCCTTGTTAAAGTTGATTCAAAAAGAAAATAAATTTCTTTATCAGGATGAGGATAAATCAAAGGCAGAGGGACCTTCCTCGGAGGAACTAGAGAGAGTCGAAAGAATGAAAGCTGAATTGTTGAGCGTTCGTTCCAGTGACAAATCTAATAGCCCATTGGGATCCTTATCTAGTAATAGCATCGGTCGATATTCTTTGGGACCTCACCGACTTTCTGGTTTCAATACTCAAGGTTCAAGGGAAAGACGCAAGTCTGCTGGAGATCAAGACATGGTCAAACAGCTCAACATGTTCGTCAGAACGCGAACGGATTCTGGAAAACGTCTCACTGACATGGTACTAATATTAAACTATAAAACTATAATCAAATAAAAAAATACGATCTTTCAAAGACCTTTATTAAAATCTTTTTTTACCGTTTCTTTTTTGTTTTCAGGAAATTTTGGAGCAAGTGACAGTCTTGAACTTAGACACGGGAGAAAGAGTGCCATTGAGTATTGCAGAGGACAAACTTCCTCAGTGTATTAATCCTTTGTCTCTTCATATAATGAGATTGACTTCTGAATACATAAGTAACACGAGTTTAGAAAAGGAAAAGGAGAGTGACGAGGAGAGCGTAGACAGCAAAATGTCTAGTATACCTCCAGATGAAGATGTGACAGTCGGCAGAGTACGAAAAAAGACCCAGAAACTAAAAAGATTCTTGGGCTCAACAGTGAAGAAGACAATGGACAAGGCAAAGTCAATCGCTCAAGAAGTTTCGCACGCTAGACACAAAGAAGACGTGATGGACATTGTGGATGAAGTGAATCCTGGAGAACAGCAGTGGATAAAATTAAAAGCTTCGAATAGTCACAAAGGTCCCTATGAATTTGGCAACTTGCAGCACGTTCAGGATTTGAGTGGTGAACACGTGGGTCCCGTTTGGTGTATGAAATTCTCAGCTTGCGGAAGATTATTAGCAACCGCTGGTCAAGACAAGGTTTTGAGAATTTGGGTTTTGAGGGACGCTTTTACCTATTTCCAAGACATGAGAACAAAATACAATGCTGAAAAAGTCAGTCCGACACCTTCACAAGAATCTCTAGTTTCACAACAATCTATGGAGGATCCGAATGTGATAGCAAGCGCCTTCAGCGAAATTGAGGGCACGAAGTGTCCTTTCATGCCAAAGCCTTTCTGCACTTATACTGGACATACATCAGATCTTTTGGATGTGTCCTGGTCGAAAAACTACTTTGTTTTATCATCATCAATGGACAAAACCGTTAGACTCTGGCACATATCTCGAAAAGAATGTCTTTGTTGTTTCCAACATATCGACTTCGTAACTGCAATAGTATTCCATCCTAAGGATGATCGGTATTTCCTTTCAGGATCACTCGACGGTAAACTTCGACTCTGGAATATTCCGGACAAGAAAGTGGCTGTATGGAACGAAGTGGACGGCCAGACAAAGTTAATCACAGCAGCTAATTTTTGCCAGAATGGAAAGTTTGCGGTCGTGGGATCTTATGATGGGAGATGTATATTTTATAATACAGACCAACTCAAGTACCACACGCAAATCCACGTTCGATCGACGAGGGGGAAAAATTCTACCGGCAGAAAAATCAGTGGGATCGAACCAATGCCAGGTGAGGACAAGATTTTGGTTACTTCGAATGATAGTCGGATTCGACTTTACGATCTGAGGGATTTAAATCTCTCGTGTAAATACAAGGGGTATGTGAATGTCAGCAGTCAAATCAAAGCCAGCTTCAGTCCTGATGGACAATATATTGTTAGTGGATCGGAGAACCAGTGCATTTACATTTGGAAGACTCATCACGACTATTCCAAGTTCTCTAGCGTTCGAAGAGATAGAAATGATTTCTGGGAGGGGATTAAGGCTCATAATGCTGTTGTGACTTGTGCTGTTTTTGCACCAAATCCTGATACTATTATTAAACAGATTGAGGCCAGGGAGCAGCTGGAAAATAAGGCGGATCCAAAAAATATCGATAGCGTTAGCGCGAATGCTACACCTGTTGATCCTGTAGTTGAACAACGTACAAAAGGCTGCGGTGGTCACGTTCTTGTGAGTGCAGACTTTAACGGATGCATTAAAGTGTTCCTGAATAAAACCAAACCAAAGCATAGTTCTTTACCGGCTTCTGCTCTCGCGTAATCGATGGCAAATTTTTAAGTAATGCGTACTGTTGACTAGGGTGAAGGGGAAAAAATTATTTCCTAAATTAGAGAGTTGAAGTTTCCTTTCGTCACCAGCAAAATGCACCTACATTTTTTATGAAATTTAATATCTCCTGATCTCCAATTGTTCAAGGTTTTTTTAGAAAGGAGACAAAATCATTAAGAGAAAATATTATTCAACTAAATTGAATAATTTTTTTCACAAACAAAAGCAATTTTGCTTATGGCCAAAGTCAAAGCTTTGTAATTTTTTTCTCGTTTCGCCCTAGTTCTTATCTTAGGATTCTAATCAATTTCAAGGAAAATGTCTCAGTAGAAGCAATTCTTGCTATACTGAAAATACCAGTTGTATATTTGAGAGAAGATTATTTTAACACAAGCTTCGATCCATTTTTTCGTGCTGGAAGATAATGTATTCTCGTTTTGAAGTGGCAAGGTTAATCAATATTTCTTTGTCATATTTGAAATTAATATTTTATTACTTGTAGTTTAAGTACTTCATCTAAATTTCACATTCCATAAATGAATTGTCGAGTAGAAAATGGAATTTTAATGTGGCTTTAAAAATTGATTGACTTTGCTTTTTGTGCCATTTTTTTTTCACCAAATTTGAAAAGTGAAAGTTTCCATTTGTATGAACAATGCCGATAAATAGCTAGCACAATTATTGCAAACAGTGGTAATAGGTCTCATAGAGATTGCTGAAATTACACATACATCGAATACAAATAAAGGAAAGGACCTGAAAATTCTAATTGAAACTTAGATTTTTTCATTTAAATTTTTGAGACAACACAGTAGAATATTTTTCGATTTTACACAAGCTATACCAGTTAACAATATTATAAAAACTATACAAGCTTCTTTCACTCCCAAAAATTAATAATGAAAGTAAATATCGTTTTTGAAATTAAACTTTCTTTAAAATTCTGGAAATTTTAACGTTTCCTGAAATCGGAAAATTTCCTACTATGACAAAAGTTAAATAATTTCGACAATAATTTAAATTTTATTTCTAGAAACCGGAAAATAATTGCAAACGAATATATTTGAAGTTGTGGTCCATTGAATCTTATTAATAATCAAGCAAAGCTTAAATATTTTCAGGAAAATTCATTTATGCTAAAGATTTTAATGAAGTGAATAATATTTTTGGGAACTAGATAGAAATAAATTTACACATAATTAACTGCATTAGGAAATAACTAATGAGTAGGCTTGATAGTTGATTGATGATGGTTTTATACATGACTTTCTGCGTTTTTATCAAATAATTTTTCTATAATTACTTCTACTGATTGCGTGACTTGAATAATAGTGTAATTATTTTGAAATTCATTTACATGAATTAATACTTAGGAATTGTATACTTTGTAAGATATACTTTTAACTCACTTTCGGATGAACGTGACTTTTTTTGTAATCGAATTTTTATACTTGTTGTTAAAGGATATTTTTTTTATTACCCGACAGCTCGTGACTGGCATGAATTGTCTTTTATTTTGAGTATTTTTCTGAATTGAGCATCAATTTAATTTCTTTTTATTACTAAATTATCGTTAGTTATTTTTGGAAGATAGAAACTGGAAGGAAAGACAATATGTATAATTTATATATTGTCTCGAAAATTTTACCATGATAATATTGTCGCACACTTTATGGATTTGAAATACCATCGCGATAAATTGTTAGTTAACTTATACAATTTTGTAATTTAGTTTAAAAAGGTTAAAATAGTCGAATCAAAATAGATAAATTTCGATTTGACGTTTATTTTTGTTCCTTATACAAGTAAAAGCATTTTATGAGGCATGATAAAACGTATCAATTTTTGAAATGAGTGCGTTACTGAATCTTGTCAATTAAATAAATTTCAAAAATAAATGTATTTGTAAAATTAAAATTACTCTTGAAAATGTCTACACACTTTTTGCAAACACACAAATGAAAATTAGGTGTTGATAATTGTTACTGTAATAAGTGTAATACTTGTGTTTTTTTTTCATTTTTGGTAAGTCTTCTAACATATAAAAAATGTTCAAATAGGCTTGGCTTCTCTTTATTATGTTTTTGAATTTATTTTTAAATAAGCTCGATTTAACCGCGCATGGTAATTTGATATCTAGTTTAAACTTCTGCTTTTATAGAAAAAAATGTTCCGCAGCCTCGATTTTTAGAGGAGAAATAGAGTCATAGTATTCGCACATGGTAAATCAAACTGATTAATAATAATCTGTTAAAGTACGGAAGTGTACTAAAAAAATTTAAAGTTCACTGGTACTCGAATTTTAAAAAGTGTATAAAAAAATTATCGTCGCTGATGTGCGTTATAAGTATTAAAATTCAAGTAATGTAAATATGCAGATGAGAAATTAGATTTATTGTAAAAAGTGTGATTGTAAATATTTTTAGCGGCGCAGCAACAACGTGGGAACGATATTATTGCCATTCCGTTTTATGACGTGCACAAAAATAATTTGTTATCTTGCAGTTCCATATGTAATATTATAATACACTGTCACGTTGAATGCATCTATGTTTTTGGATTGCTGCCAATGAATTAATAAAACTGAAACACTAATTAAAGGTCTTATAATTGAAAGTACCTTTATATTAAACCTTTTTATTAAATTATCTTATGTTACCATTCCATAAGTAAGTTACCTTCCCGCTAGATATAGTAATGTAAGTTTGACGTAATATAAGAATTGTTCCAGATTAATATCAACGCACGAACTTTATCTCACCATCATTTTACATATGTCTTGTTCTCAGACTCATAAATTTTATTTTCTTATCAGTGGGTTCCCAAGGCCAGTGAGACAAGTAATGATTATATTGCCTACAACAAGCAGAAAGGAAACCTTCTTTCTCCTCGTCATTCTTCCTTGTATTATGACAGGCTATCTGCTCGTAACTACTGAGACATTAGTCAGTTAAAGTATCTAGGTACAGTAATATTTCTTTTCGATGAAAAGTATTTCGTTTTTAATTTCTTTTTGCAATTTATTTAGTAACTCTTTAAAATTTACAAAGTCCATACAATTTTGTATTTATCTATAATAATTCAATCAATTCAATTTATCTGTCATCCATCTATATATAAGGTTTCATGCGGGAACCTAATTTTTCAGGTCGTCATAAATTCGTTCTGCGGATTTTCTAAAGAAATTTTCAAAGCGTTTACAAACTTCTTTAGATTTTTAAAACTATTTTCCTATTTTTAATCTAATATTTGCAATCCGTTGAAAACCACTAAAAATATAATCAGTAATAATATACAGGATATATACATTATATTAAATATAATATTATACACATGTTTTTAACAATGTGCAATATCTTGCTATGCGGGATGGCAGATTGATCGATTTACATTTTAAGTTAATAAATCATCGCTATAAAATGTTAGGACCACACAATGTTGTACAAGAAATTACAATCGTACGCATACTGGTTACAGAAGGCGGAACTAATGTAATCTGTGTATGTACGCGGCTTCCCATGGAGAAGCCGACAGGTCGTGCAGACTTATACAAGTATATCGATTTACCGGACACCGATTCGTGTCAAGTTTGGCGTGACGGGAGTCGATTGTGTAGAGGGGAGAACGATTAAGCGGCTTAAGAATGGGACAATCGTGCCAAACGGGAAAAGCTGCAAAGGTCCCGCCGGGATAAGTGCGTGTACCTTGTATGGAAGGCTTGAATATAGATAAATTACGATTTTTCGAGTCCAACATAAAAGTGACCTTTTTTCTGTCTTATTTAAAACCTGATTTTTCCACCAAGCTCTTATCCGCAAGGGGGTAACAGAATTTCCAAAAATTTAATTTCCTTCAGTTCCCAATTCCCATAGCAGCAGCAACATTTCTCGGAGGAGTTTTCTGTTCCGTAAACAAAACATATTTTTTATTTATTTAATTCCTTCCAGTTCCTTCAGGAAAGATATATTAAATTGCTTTGATTTTGGTAAAGTAGAATATATTTCCGATTTATTTAATTCCCCCGAAAACCTTTAGAAAATACCTTTACTGAATTGTTTTGCATTCCATAGGACATCTTTCAAATGCATTTAGTTTCCTATAAATATAAATTAAATTAAAATTAAGCATTTTTTAAATTAGAGAAAATATTAATATGTATTATTATATTATTTTATTTTCAAATTTTTTATATTCGGAAAAGGGATGAAGAGGGGGCAAGTGGGACGGACGGAAGAAACGAAACAGATAGATCCAGAATAGCAAGAAAGTGTAAATACTAAGATCTATTGCTACGAGATGTCCTGTGGACATCCTGGAATATTTTCCTATCAGCCTATCCTACGAGTTTCCAAGGATATTAAATTTTCTTCTTGCTGGAGGATATCCCAGAAATTTCCGAGGTTATTTCGAGCTATAAAGAACTGGAACTTAACTCGCTCTAGTTTTAGTTTCGAGCTTTTTGTGCGCTCGACATAACAGTTATGTAACCGACTTTTATTGCTTTGCACTTTTAAAAATCCAAGATATCTCAGTGTACTTTTAATACGTCTTTTTCAATTACTCGAAGTAATCCAAAGGACGTCAATCTATGATTAACCCAGGGTTATCCATTTTTAAAGAATTTCAAAGGATTTTAAGATATCAGATTTCAAACCTGATCAACTCCTCAAAACCTTCATATTTCTTTGACAAATTTTACGACATATTAATCAGTTCGTCTGATTTGTAAGGTCTTCAGAAGAAACGACTTATAATATGCAGATTTAGTAAAATTCTCTGCTCTCTCAATCTGAATTATTTAAAAGTTACTAATTCCATTAGTAACAAAGACAAACTAAATGAATTGTTAACTCTTTACTTATAGAAATATCTTAAACATTTTTAGATCCCTTAAAATTTCGTATAATCTTTTAAAAGTCTTTTTCAATTGCTTAAAATTCTTTGAGGATCTTTAAAATCAGCTCAATTTCGTTCAAATTCCTTAAAAATTTGTCAAAATCTCTAAAATTTAAATTGAATATCTTAGATAGTTGGTCACTAACCAATGTCGACCAATGATGACCAATGGTCACCTTTTTAAAATAATATTATAATATAGTACTTCGAAATTTCCGGTACTCTTCCAAGAACCTAGTAAATAAATAATAAAAGCTAAATAATATGACAAAAATAACATACTTATTTATAAAAAAAGTTAAATATTATTGATGTTCGAAGAACTATTCATTGTGGACAATGCAATTGGTAATTAAAACTACTAAATAGATTAATAAGTTACTATACTCAAATATAAGGCTAATAATTTACTTAGTCAAATTCTTACTAGCTCGGATTAAGAGAGTGTAAAAACCGAACTACATATATATTTGATGAGCGTCCGAATAAAAGGTCAACGATGCGAAAGTGAGTTCTCATGTCTCTCACTCACCCTGAGAATGTTTGTGAGTATAATGATCTCTCGAGCAAATAAATTCTGGAGGACTCTGGAGAACTGTAGTGAGTACATCATGGGTGGTGAGCCAATATGAGCCTAAGTGATCCAGTGTGGCAATGTGAATGTGGGCAAATGTGTGGTCGATCCAGCAGACAAGAGAACAGAACCAACTGCAGGTACGTTGGATCCAACGCCGGTGGATCTGGCCAAGAAGGAGATATCTGAGTGAACGAGGGACCTATATAACTGTACCGCGTGTCTGGGTCAGGGGGCGGTCCGCCACGTTATAGTATACTCTGTATATCGGACAGGTGTATCCCATTCCGACTTCACGAGTTCTCGCGTACACCTTGCCGGCACGCATCTAGCTACCGCGGCCCAGACCATCACAAGAGCATTCGAGACTATCCGGCGACTAGAGATTGGGCCCGATCGCGGGACTTAGTTGGGATCAGCGAGCTAGCACGGAGGCCCGCGCGCGCTTTTCAAATTACACATACATATACGCCTAATACAAGTAATGCGAGTGCCGTGCTTATCATTCTTCTCTTATCTCAATTTTCGGTTACTCTCTCAGTTCAGTTCAAGAATTTTTCACTAATCATCCCGTGATTATTGTGCGATTCAGTGTTTGTGCCATTGGGCCCAAAGGACCCCTCACACGTGCGATATACACGCTGCAGGTATTATTTGAGCTCCTTATCTTTGCTTCTCAAACTAGAGTCAGTGTTGGAATATTGATTCATTTGCATTTAAAATAATTCTGTATGAATGAGAACTGCTGGTATAGATTAAGATTATCATACTTGGTCACTTTACTAAAACAATATTGCCCAACAGGTATGTTTCGGTAAGAAAACTGCTATTAGCATATTTCTCTAATCTAAATTACCTTACAGTGATTAGATGTTTTAGAAATTTTACCTAACGGTAGAATCCAGTTTCGGGAAAAGTGCATTCTAAGAGTAAATTTTAATACTCCTGGTTCTATTTTCTCACACCAATATATGGTATTTTTATTATATATACCATATATATCATTTCCTGCAATAAATATTGGATACAGTATGGAAAAGCTGACATGGTTCATGCTCAAGTCCGATGTTTATCTTATTTTACTGTTATTAATAAAAATGCATGAAGTTTCGCTATCTAACCTTGCATTATATTAAAGAGATGATGCAATGCAACAAAGAAAGTTGAAAAAAGTAAATTCGATACCTTTACAATGGTTGGTTAAACACCTTTGAAAAACTGAAACGTATAATCCATGCAAATTAGTTCTGCACCTTTAGTGTCTGACTATTGCTCTTCCTAACTACTGCCGCGCGTAGTATCGCAGGTTCCATGCTCTATAAGTCTATATCACTTTTATGACACAGAAATAGTCGAATATTTTGCATAAGGTGATGAAAGGACTCAGAATACGAAGATAATTGTCATATGATCTAAATATGTAAATGAGATTCACCGAAGATGATTTAATGACGACCATATGAGATCGCACCTAATTAATCCTTATAGCTGTACAATTAAGTCATTCGCAGCATGAAACCAAAGTTGATACCTATCACGGCATATAACGAGCGTGCAAATGTGTAAGAGATTCATTTTCACAATTTAGACCTTGCAGTTCCCACCGCTGGATTATCAATTTATCAAATTGGTCTAATCAAAATAATTGATTTATATTTTGTTTGCTTCGCATTTCTCATAGTTCGTTATAATTTTGTTTTACGTATTTTATATTTAAGTTTTTTAATATTGAAAATGGCACTAAATAGGAAGAAGTGTGATGAATGTAAAATCAATGCTTAAAAGAAAAAATATGGGGTCATGCAAATATGTGTGCTGAATATTAAACAAATATTCACCGAACGAAGGATTAGTAATGAAGAGTTCCGCCGAAGCAAATATTGATCTTAAAAAAATATGTCATTGTCTCCACAGGAGGGATTTTGGTCAATACAAGGAAAGTTGGTCGGGAGCATCTTCAGATTTTTAAATAGCTACTGCCTCTCATGAGAATAGCTAACAAGGCACTTTAAATTCTTAATGGATCAAAAGTGGTGTACACTTTACAGAAGGTAGCTGCTCATGTTTATTTAATAGCATCGATTTAATATAATTGCAAATTATGAATTGTATATACCTGTGGCAATAACAGTAAAGAGTAGTGAATGAAATTTGAATTCTTGAAACACTTGTTAGGTAAACAGTAGTCTCAATGTGGTTTAATCAATTATTTCCGTTCGCATTTCTTGCGACTTTACGTCTGCACCTGCTCGCGTGCTCGTCTGCTGATGCGGTTGCGTTATGCTGTGTAACCACGTGGTGGCTGGTTTTCAACCCGATATAGCCGGTTAATCCAGTCTCATTGCAGATAGATTCATGGAATACAGCGGTCTCTGCTACCGACTTATGGCTCTTTCCATCAATCGCAATCTATCGAAATCAACTTTTGTCGATCCACTTTATTCCATGTCCAACAAGCATCCATCATCTTCCTTCGCTCCGAAGAAATTGCTCTATTACATCCATAACAACAGCCAAAAGTAAGAAGGCTTTAATCCAGAAGAATTAAAATTTTTCGAGTTCAACATAAAAGTCACCTTTTTTCTGTCTTATTTAAAACCTGATTTTTCCACCAACCTCTTATCCGCACAAGGGGTAACAGAATTTCCAAAAATTTAATTCCCTTCAGTTCCCATATAGCGGCAGCAACATTTCTCGGAAGAGTTTTCTGTTCCGTGAACAGAATATCTTTTTAATTTATTTATTAATATGAATAATTATATTATTTTCTTTTCAAATTTTCTATATTCGGCTAATAAGTCAGATTTTAAAAAATGTTCTGCATATTTTTTTATTACTTATTACATAATTTATTGTTAATAAATGGAAAATATCCATCTAATTGGGAATAATAAAGCAGTAATGATTAATTATAATAAGAGCAAATGAATAAATAATTAATTTAGTAATTAATACGTGAATAATAATAACCTTGTCCTAAATTAAAAAATTATTATTCAATATTTTGGTTTAGGAGATCGGAGGAAAAATGAAGTTTTCAAGGGAATTAAATTGATTAATCCCATTCAATTCAAGCCTTCTTACCGTTAACTCTGGCATAGATTACCTCTTATTTGGTCTTACTTTCTGAATTTTAATAAACAGTATTCAGAAATTCGATACATCAAGTTTCTCCGTTTCACTGAAATGCATCTATGTTAAAGAAAAGTTCATGTTACTTTTCCCTGTATTATATGGTATACCTTTGTATACGCCTACAAATGTAATAATACCGATAAATCGTTTCACTGGCACAGATACCTACCTAGGGTAAGAAAATCTATCGACGAAAGAGCCAAAACATAGGTTTTCAATTCCTTTGAGTACGAGTTACGCTCCATTTGATATCTAGTCTGATGTGCATGATATGGAATATAAACTGGAATTTATGAATGAAAATAAATAAGCTTTGATAATATTTTGCAGTAGGTGTTCCGTAAATATTGTTTAATGTGAAATAATGGAATCACACGTGTGATTTAAAATCTAGACGTCGAACCGTTGCTTTAAGTGGAGACAACTTTATACGTCTGGCACAGAACATTTACGGGAACGTGAATGACCCGATGGTGAATGCCTTGAGGTCCCGTAATCGTTTTGCTTTTGCTGTTTTCGAAGCCCAAGGGCATTTCTAGCGAATCTTCCCCTCGATTTAATCTGATCCCAGCTTCTTTCGGCACAAATATTAACGAGCACCTTGACCCCGTTTTAGAAAAGTTCGATGAACGAAAAAGTAACTTCTGTCCACACTAACGGAGTCCATTTTTATGGTCTTATTAATTTCAATGCATGGCCTAAAAGGGAAAACATCGATCCAAAACATCGATACGTGCTTTGACAATTATAAAAAATCATATTAATCTCATTTACGGATACATGACAATTTCATTCTAAAGTTTCTAAATCGATTACAGTTGCAGATATGAAAAACATACTTGAAAATGTTTTTTATAGATACGAATTAAAATCTTTCAATCATTTTGAGAAAGTCGAATCTTTGTTTTCTGAACTCATTGTGGTTTTATGGGATTGGAAACTCACTTGATTGGTTTGGAGATTCACGTCGGCCGAAAATTTATTCAAAAAACAGTTTCTGCGCAACCGAAGGTAACGGAGCAAAAACTCGGACAACGAAAGGAATTTGGGGCATGAGTGTCAGTGGCCTATTGGGAGAGGCATGTGATAATCAATGGTCAAACAACCGATGCTGAATGAATCGTTCATTTTACGGAGATTAACAGTGAAATCGAATAGAGTAATAGAGTGCTCGAAATTAAATCGCTGTTAAATGAAAGCTTTCCATTTTGCTTGCTTCTTTCGATTTCGCATTTCATTAAACGATAAATTGTTGCTGGAAGGTTGAAATTACAGAGTTAATGCATATTGCAATTAATGTGAGTTTAATGATTGTATTTTTTCGACACTCTTTAAAATAAAACTATTTACAGTTGCAAGATTCTTATATAAATATTATTCTATGTTAATGTGGGCCTCTGTTACTGCTTTCCTCAAATTTACATAATGCTATCTGAATAATGGGTATATATAACCCCACCATTAAGATAATATGTTTTTATATCGATACTTGAATTAAGATAATTAATAAACTGAAAAGCCCGCACGATCTTAGTTATAAATACAAATATATGATCGTTTAATTGAATATTTGTTCAAGCTTGAAACCTATTTATCACACATTTATCAGAGAATGTAATTGAGTCGAGAAACTAAATAAATCGCTATAAATGTGTGAACAGTTAGATTGGTTGTGTATTAGAGATCAGCTATAATTGTAGTTTTAATTTGTAGTTATAGATTTTCTTTTGCAGCATCTATAGTTATATATGTTACATTATTATTTCTAGGAGCAAGATTCAGTCTGGAATTGAAATAACTTCATTTAATAGATTACATCATTAATTATGTGGAACTATTCTCAGTAATATTAAAACTATTTACTGATAGTAGTTTAATAATTTAATTCATCCTTATCACAAATGATAAAATTATATAAAGCAGAATATAAATTGTAAAAGTTTATTGCTTTACTCGGAATGCTAATATATTAATTTGAAAATATAACAGAATACAGAGATCTAATTCCAATTACATGTTCCACTGTGTTTTACATTTACTTTATCAAACTTCAGTTATTCTGCACAATAATTGGGTGCAATAGAGCAATAAATTGAGTGTAATACAACTCAAAATTATTGTATCGATAATAATTTCCCTGGAAGAGAAACTTATAGTAATTTAAACATAAATTTTGCACTTGAATACCAACAATAAATTCCACTTTGTTTTCTTTTTGTATAATTGTTGTTATAATTACAGATTGCGTGAAAGGATTAGTCATAGAGAATAAATGTGACAGACAAAGTTAAGGATTGACTACTTCAAAATTTTCGTACGCTCTATTCTCAGGATATAAAAAATTAGGTAACTATTAGTAACTGGAGTCTACTTTAAAGTTTTATTAAACATTTTTATATATAGGCAAGGCATAAATATTTATAAACAAATTTATATTTATTTATAAATTCATGAACAACTTTTTTTTTATTTTCCAGGGAAACGTTCACCGTGGACGTTAACGCGGAATGCGGTTACATATCCTCGTTCTGGCCTGTCTCCTTTTCAAGGGGGTGAGTATAAAAAAGTAAATTAATTTTCAAACCTTCATAGATGTTAGAAAATATATTTCATCTTATAAAATATAAAAAGAAATAAGAGCCAAGAATACTAATTGCTTCCAGAAGAAATAAATGAGTAGAAATGTTCTCATAATTGAGATTTTCACACGTGAGGTTGAAAATAGTCTCTCCTCAATTTTAGTCTAATAGAGTAATTTCCCTGGGGCGGGTATAATTTTACACCTAGCGCATAATTATAATAGTATTCTAGTAGCGAATATGAGTCTCGAAAGACTTCATCAATAGAAAAAAATAAGTGAGCACACCTGGATGGCAATAACAACTTGTTACCTGCTGCACGCTTTAAATACACACTTTGAGGTAAGCTCAATTACATCTTGTCATGATCTCACCTATTTCGCCATTAGGAACTGACCTCTGGGTCAAAACTGGGTCTCATAAGTTTTTTTGAAGCTTCGCATCATTCTTTAAAATTACTTAAAGTCACCTAAAATCCTTAACCCTTAATGAAAGAATTGATAAAACGTACTTTTCACTTAAATATGTATAACTTCGTCAATTTTCATTTTTTTTTAATAAAAATGTAGGGTGTAACTCACGAGATATAGCCCTTCAAGAAAATTAATATCTTGGAACGAGGTCTTTCAAGAAGTATATATTTATTCTCAGGGCTGGCTTGGGATCGAAAAGGCCGTAAAAACTATAGAAAAAATGTGTTTTTAATATCGGAAGTATGAAACTACTACATGGATCCAAGGTTTGTCCGGGTCTGATAAAAGAATATGTTATCTTGGATAATATATTCAGCAGCGGATTCCGGATTTCGCGCCCGTTTGCTAGACGCATTAATGAACCTGTTGACTCTTCGGAGAATGACAAGGCGAGGGAAGAGGCAGTCGGAATAGGAGCATCGGTGGGAGATCTTGGCTCATGATCGTCGCTGATTGCGTCACACGTGACCCTGGGGTATAACGGGCCATCCGTGCCTCAGTCGCGGGTCAATCGGCCAGCACCTTCCACTCTGGCTCTTCGGCTCTTCGGTTCTTCAGCTCTTCATCTCTCTGGGCCCTTCCCCCTCCTGCCCCCACTCCTTCGTCAGTAGGGCCAAACTCGTTCCTCTTGAGTCCCATGTTTGCCCGCAGCCCCCTCCGAAATCCTTCCATCATAGCACGTACGAGCCATACATCTCTTCAGATGTTAAACGTGAGCCCCGTCTCCAGGAGTAACCTACAATCCAACGAATCTTAAACTCGATTCGACGTTGGACTCCTTCGAGCGTAGAGGCGATCATTCATTTAATGGAGCTCGTTATTCAACTACCCGTGCGAAAAATTTCTTCAATATTTTTCACACAGGAATTAAATTGTTGATTTCTCGAGGTAGGAGGTGGGGGAGGGGGGCAGTTTCGAGTGAGGGAAAAAACTGAAAGGTGTAGAAAGGACAAACAATGAAATTTAGTTGAATTCTTGAATTCTTTGCTATTTTTTTGTGGTTAAAATAAATACAACAAAAACGAAGTCTTGTTTTAACACCAAAAATGGTCTCGGTTATAATTTGAGTTTGTTTGGTTTAAATTTTAATATATCTAATTTGGTGTAACTTGTTGTCTGAGAAGTCTTTTTCGTTAGAGTCAAACGGTGAACGTAATCCAGGTCAATCGAATTACATTATGGAAAGGACCTGAAATCTGTATACGATTTTCTACAGACGTTCATTTCTAGGGTGAAGACTTCACTTTATTAGTTATACTAATTGGAAAACCACATTACTTATATATTAATAATGTAAAAATAGAAAATTCATAGAAAGTCTCTTCCTTTTCTTTGACCTTACATAATTCTGGAAACCTTGAATCTTCCATCGTAATCCTTGCCTTGGGCAGGTGCTAGGTCGTAATAGCTTTGCTCGTCAGGAGTAATCCATTTTATGAGATAAACGGAAAAGGTGATAGTGAAAGTAATTGTATTTGCGGATAATTTCACAGCTGCTTCAACAGCATTAGCTGCGCAAGGACTTTTTTGAGGAACAAAGTTTCTTGAGAAAGAGAAAAACAGTCTTTCAAACTTGCATACATCCCAGTCACAATGTAACTAAACTTCCTCGATTTCACAGCTTAGTAAGTTAGTAAAAAGGAGAGTTTATTTTTAAGACTTGGAACGAAGATCACTCTTGCTTTCAAGCGAAATTATAAGGTGCAGATAATTTGCTCTTTGATTGCTGCTTCGTTTGCCTGGTTCTTGATTATAATGGTTAACTGCTTTATCGTCACCGAAGCTGCACTGAATACTCCATAATTGTTCAATAATAACCAGTTTGCAGTTATCACTTCAGAATAAATGATTGCGCCTCCTCTAAGTGATAAGTTTGTTAAAATGATGTGCTACCATTCTTTTAATTCGACGACCGGGCTAAGAAATTGCCCAGTTCAAAATTTCAAGATAAGGGATTTCAAGCGACTGAGAAATTTCATTAGGCAAAATTAATCAAGAATATATTAAGAAGTTTTCGCTACATTATCTTTAAACCTTCAAAAGTTAATACAGCGATAAAATAAGAAAATATAATTACAGTTCATTTTTGTTTAAAGATCATGCATAAAAAAAAGTGCACTTAAACCTTAACTGTAAAACGAAGTGCTAAGTGTTGAAGTCGAAGAATAGCATAACTTCGAAACACAGCGACATAATACAAACATACCTGAGTAATGACTACCGGGGTTCTGAACGTGTCAATGGGTCGCAAGTCGCAATATTTTCTGAAGACGAAGAAAAGTGGGACTTTGTAACTGTTACGTACTTTTGGCACTAGGCGATCAGTATCAAGGTCAACTGGCCTGAGGGATATGTCACACGTGTTCATAATCCCAGCAAACAGGAATATAAATCTTTAGAATATCTTGTAAACTATGTTCAGGTTTATGAAAAATTGTATAAAGTGATTCTTTCAATATAATGGCCTCATCTAAAAATCGAAGAACAAGAAGAAGAATAATTAGGTTGCATATATACAGTTAATTACTTTTTTTCCAATATGCGTGACATGGGATTTGCATAGCCAATAATCATATTCATTCTTCTTAGAGATGGAAATAGAGGGTAGGGTTAAAGTTGGTCACGAAATAGCTGCAGGTGCTACTTGAAAGATTCACGCGATATGAGAGTCTTTTGTGAGTAATTACATGACATGTGAATGGAACAGGGGACCCGGTCAGGATGGGAAGACACTTGATTTCACTGAGACGTCGCATTAGGCAGCAATGCTGTTTGTCAGCATTACATATTGCCAACAATGTAGAATTTCTAATTCTTCAAGTTTAATTAAATAACTTAAATAACTAAAATAAAATTTGCACACCCTCAGTGCGAGATGTGTAAGACATCTGTAAGCCGAATGTCGAAGAAATTATACCGAGTGTCGGTGATTTTCAAAGGTAGTTTGGTATGTGGTTTGAGAGGCCTGGGGACTGGCGAAGAGGTGAAGACCCCCCAGAAGCGCAAACGGACGTGAAGCAAGGTCCCCGATGATCTCGGAAGGGTAGGTTGCTTGCTCGGCAACGCCAGTAATTACTACATTATAACCCAGATATCACGTTCGCTACGCAATGCCGTTACCCAGTGCTCTGACCTAGAGCTAAGGGCGACGGGATTGGACTGACGATGCCTTCAAATGGTGAACGTTCCAATCCGACCCGTCCAGGCTTTACCAACGGGGCACACGCGTAAGGAGATGCCCGGGTTCCGCTCTTTTTCAACCTCACCAGGCGTATACTCGCTCTGCTTCACCAAGAATCGAGAACCAAGTATTTTAGACGCATCCTGTTGATCACTTCACAGTTCTCAAGGCAATTTTTCCTAATCAGGAATCCAGGATTCACATCATTCCGCGGGGCTTCGTACTTTTAAAAGCTGGTCTACACTGTTGCAAATTTTTATTGATTCCCATATATTTTCGAGAGATTTCGTTACACTATTTTTAATAGAGTAAACAAATTTTTTAAAATAAAGTCAAAATATTTATATGTTGCAGCTGGCTCTTGGAGAAGAAGTGGAGGTGGTAGAGGCGATACCAGGTGAAGAGAATCGGAACGAGAACTCTGCCTTGAATCGCCAAGACAGTGATATAAACGATTCGGACCAATTGGCTCTGGAATCGCTAAATGAAAAGGATGGAGGTACAGTTCATTACAAAACAGGAGGTCTTCGGGGTCACCCTCTTCCTCCAGGAAGAGGAGGTCTCGGGATGGCCCATCATTCGAGACCTCATCATAACGTCGCTTATCATGGACCACCGCCTCCATTGCCATCCAAGAATCAACCGGAAGCTATGGACAAGGTCTACACCACCGGATCTGGAGGAGATGGTGAAAACTGGCCAGCTTTGACTCCGGATATGCCGAAGATCGTGTCCTTGGATGTGAAATGTGAGAAGAACCTTATGAAGGTCTACCTGAGTTTCGACAAACCTTTCTATGGCATAGTCTTCAGCAAAGGCCACTACAGCAATATAAATTGCGTTCATCTGCCTGCTGGCCTCGGGAGATCGTCCGTCAACTTCGAGATCAGCATTCATGCCTGCGGCACGGCTGGGAACACTGAGAACGGCCTGTATGGATACGGAGCAGAATCCGGATCCGGGACTTACTTCGAGAATATTATAGTCATACAGTATGATCCGCAGGTAAGGCGAAAGAGAATTCGAATTAGATTTTGGGATAATGATTAGGTTGGTTATCTGAGTCATGGTCTGAATTTTGGTGAAGGAAGATTTCTTTTCAATTTTGTGGGGTCAGATATTTTTCGATGATCATTTAAGTTTATAAAAGAATGAGTTACTTTCGGAATAATGAATTTTTATTTTTTATTTATTGGGTTCAGTTTAAAGGTCATATGATGATATCTCCAAATAATCTGCTTCCAGGTCCAAGAAGTTTGGGACCAGGCCCGAAAATTACGATGCACATGGCATGACCTTTACGAAAAGTCAGTGACCTTCCGACCTTTCCCGGTCGACATGTTGGACGTCGTTCGAGCTGATTTTGCAGGCGACAATGTGGGATGCTGGATGCAAATCCAGGTCGGAAAGGGACCCTGGGCATCAGAGGTGTCTGGTTTAGTAAAAATTGGACAGACCATGACAATGGTTTTAGCGATCAAAGACGACGATTCCAAATTCGATATGCTCGTGCGTAATTGTATGGCTCACGATGGAAAGAGAGCGCCTATTCAGCTCGTAGATCAGAGAGGATGCATCACCAGACCTAAGCTTATGTCCCGTTTCACCAAGATTAAAAATTTCGGGGCGAGTGCTTCCGTTCTGTCGTACGCTCACTTCCAAGCTTTCAAGTTCCCTGATTCGATGGAGGTGCACTTCCAGTGCACAATACAAATTTGCAGGTACCATTGTCCCGATCAGTGCTCAGAATCTTCATCCCTGCTGGACTCCCAGGCTGGACTCCTGGAAAACCACCAGGTGGGACTTGGTCGACCGGACTCATATGGACCACCGCCTTTGCCACTTGAAGCTTATCTCCAGGTGAGCTTGGAATTTAGAAAGATTTCGGAAATTTCAGTTTGTTTTCAACATTGTTTTATTTTATTTTATTTTATCATAGGCTGTAGGAGATCGACCAAGAGATGAAAGGAGAAGAAAGTCTCGTGAAGTGCAGTCACCAGAGAAGACAGTCGGTGTAAATAGAATCATAAGAGTTGTATCGACGGGGGATCTGACATTCGCGATCGATGAATCGAACAACGAACCAGCAAATCCAACGATGGTCTTTCCCATCAAAGATCCAGTTCCCAACTCAAGTATGATCTGTATGACCACCCCTGGTTTCACTATAACGCTGGTCATACTTCTCGCCGTTTTGCTGACCTCGTGTATCCTCTCAACCTACCTTTGCATTCGCTTGCGACCCTTCCGTACAGCGAAGAAAATCGTACCTGTCTCTACCTTCAATAATCAGACTGCAAAGAAACCAGTAAAAGCTACTTGCTTTTTTTCTTAGGTGAGCTTCGTAAGTTTAACTATTTCAGGCCTCACAGACTATTTTCCCTATAATTAGCTGAGGTCCCTAAAGTACCCTATTTTCAGTCAATAGTATAAAGTTTCTTTACATTTTGAATATTTTTATTTACGGGTTCAAACTGAGTTTTCAGTGAAAAATATACTTGATGCACTTATGTGTTCAGTTACGCCAGTCCCGCACAAATTAAATTTCTGCGGGAATACAACAGCGAGTACTTCAATGAAGTACGTATTCAGGACATTTTTCGATTAATAAATTCTAATCGCATTGTAAAGCCGTACCAAGAAGAGAAAGGTATTTTTGCGAAAGCAAATGGTACCGAATTTACCATAGGTATTAAACTAAGTGCGAAAGCCAGTCTTGAAACACTACTGAAGAACTTCGTTCTGAGTACTTGGAAAATGTCTGATATAGTCTTTAGTTATTTAATTATGATATTATTAGTTATTTCGTTACAATATTATATTAGGAATAAAAGTAGACGCTTCACGTCAGAGCCTAAGTCCAAGTCTGAAAGAATGTCTACTAACATGAGCAAACTTTTACAAAAATTCACTGTAAAATAGGCTGAAATCATTATTTTTTCATGATATTCAATTTATATAGTTTTAAATATATATTCAATTACAAAATATTACCTCTGATCTACTCCTTGAACATCAAAAGTACATTAACTGCGCCTCCATTAGAATAAAATAGACACTATGCCACAACAATGAATGAGTTCACTTAAAAAGTAATTCTGATTTGCAATTATTTTATTACAAGAAATGCAATTTTTTGTAAAGTAGAAAATATTGTTGAAAGTAATTGAGCAGGAGAGAATTAAATTCAACGTTTTTGAAGGTCCCCTATCAGTCGCGAAATTATTTGTATATGTGCTTATTGTTACTATTTATTTATATATTTATTCG
>JAUESI010000015.1:1003225-1051577 GCA_032275145.1 Synergus laeviventris | reverse complement strand
ATTTATTCGGGTAAAGGCGACTATTTGGGGATTCTATGAATCTATGTATACCTGTATTACTCTATTCGATTAATTATTGTTTATTTTTTCCGTGTAAATGTATACGTTCAGTATCGAAATGTTGGCGTTAGTAAATGATAAATGTTTTTAATTTAGACGGCTAGTTTACCAGATAGGAAAAGCTAGTTTCTGTGCTATTAATTTATACTGAAATTGTTATCGAGTATTTAAATAAAAATCAGTATTTATATTACACATTCATGGTTCATATGCTTCGATATTACAAATCTAATATTTATTTTCACATTATTTATTTCATTTTTCGATATTTGTCTCGAAAATTATTTATTTTTCTCAGTGATTAAGATAAACTTAGAAACTAAATATGTACGTGCCAAAGTTTACTGGAGATAAATATAATTTTGTAACGTTCCGATAACTTGTTTCTTTAAGAGCTTTTATGTATTGTTTTAAGGTTTCGTATTCAAGGCAATGATTTTGGTAAAAAAAAAAATGATTCTTGTTATAAATTATACGATTTGCTCAATTAAGACTAAGATTTATAATAAGTACTCATAAGTCATATTATTTTTCGGTACAAAAGTCTACCTTTTTTTGATGAACGGAAACTGGCGTCTTAACAATCTGGGGTGTTCTACTGAAACGAAATTGAAGTGCAAATTATAATAAAACTGAAAGCTTTTAATGAATGCATGAGATTAAGAACGATATTTCCATTTCCGATTGTATTCCTTTTTGAATATTTCGGAATGCATTGCACTATAGATAATTCTTTAATTACTTGCGATTTTAATGCGTAAAATAATATTTACTATTGATTAAAAAATTTAAATTCCTTTCATCGGAATTAGTAATGAGCACTCTGTTAATTCTATTTAGTTATAATATTTATTATAAGTGACTATAATATTAATTTACTGTAATATTTATTATGATTTACTATATTATGTTATAATCTGAAACTTAAAATCGTTGTATACAGTCGAAAATACATTATTTTCACGTACCATTTTATTGTACTTCCACAATCCTGAAATTCCTGAAAAAATATTATAGGACATTTTTTGATTAAAAATGAAGGATATAGGGATTATAATTTATTGATTATAAATATATGTATATATATCGTACTTCTAAACCTTTCGTAAATTATTTATTCGGATACTTATTTTAGAAACTCTCTCGTCCGCACAGTAAAAATACTGCAAGCCCAGAATTACATAATTCATTCATCTAAGTTTTATAATTATTAGAAAGATAAATTAACATAATTAATATTTGATACACAAAGACTTACACGTAAATGTACAGAGGCTCTTGTGTTGGAAAAATTCCAACCTTATTTTTATACTAAAATAGAGTAAGGATTTGCATACAATGTTTTCTTACAGTAATTCATTATTTTTAAACGATTTTTTTTTATTAACGAAGTAAAATTAAAATAAATTATTTATGACGAAATTAAAAAATTGTAATATAATAATGAAAACATTTAATGTTCATTTTGATGTTTATAAGTCTAATCAAACTATAAAATACTTTGTGAAACAAAACTATTTATGCTTTTGAATGGCATTAAAATATATGATTCATTATATTTACATGTTTGATATACTCTTAGAAATATAACATTAACTTAATTCTAATATTAGCTGTAATGATTGTCGCAGTATTTTGTATTTTCATTCTAAACATAAAATTTCCATAATTCTATTAAAGTTTTTTTATATTTTCCGTGATTCTTGAGTATATAAATATCGCAAATTGCGAAAATAATAACTATAATAATAACTATGCAATAAAAATAATTTCTTTGTAATATAATGCGCATTAAATATTAAGTCACGGCGACAATATTACTTTTTTGATTTTTTATTTAAAAGGGGAACGACAAAGTTTTGATTTCAGAAAAGACTGGAAGATTGAGGCAGGCACAGATGCGTAGCACTGTTGGGCAAAACTTAACTAATCAATCCTTATAGATATCCGGATACCGAAGGGTTAAATATTCAAGCTTAGAAGTTTTAATAATATATTGAAAAAAAAATGCATATTTTTGAGCACTGTTTAAAAATTAAATACATTTTTATATCGTAAATCAAAGATAGCTATACACGTAGTGCTTTCCGCCAATTAGCGACTAGGGATTTCATTTTCAATTGGTTATTATCATTTTTTTAGTAAGTAAGATTGTTTAGATTAAAAAATTCAGGCAACATATTAAAAGCAATATTCGAATTATACTGTCGCTAAAAGGCAGTGCATCGTTAGAAAAATAGGTTTTGGATTCATTTGATTATTGTAGTATTCAATATTATAATACTCAATTATACTACTACTTTAATATTAAGCACTATAATATTCAATATAGTTGCTTATTATTGTAAATCTTTAGAATTATTGTATAGTTTAAAAATAGAGTAGTTTTTCAGAGACACTAGCGAAATTTTCGGATAGAAATTCTATTCCGATAAACTTTACGGATTCACATAGAATTTCTAGTCAAAAGTTTCGGCATGGGAATCAATGTTTGGTAAGATTTTGAATGACTCTCTTGAAATTTAAAAGTTTAAATTAAAATGATTGCTTTTAAGATTTTTAATTTTTTTTAATCCTTTCAATTATTTACGTGACTATAAGAAATGTCCAACATTAATCCGAAGTCCAGGTACGAGAAGAATGCGATTGGTATTATTATAGACCTTGAAAAAAGATCTAGCAGGTACAATATCCAAATAGACATACCATGTAGATAATCTCACAATTAATTATTATAATTAATAATTTACGTTTCAGGCTTCGGAAAATACTATCAACTGCACATTAAAAAGTAGTTACTCGAGGCAGGCGTGATTATTTTTAAGGAACATATAATAATTATTTCGTTTTTTTTTAATTTCTTGTCTATGGACAAAAGCAGTTCTAGAAAATTTTCTTCAACTCTGAGTAAAGAAATAAAGATTCTCCTAATTTTTTTTTGATACTCAGTTCAGTATTGAATTTAATTTTTAATTAGATTAAAAGATTATTTTGAATCAGGAAGCCTGTAACAGAGAAAACAGAAATCTAGAAGACAGGGGTGCGAGTTACGCTTTGAACTCGGTTACTACGCACTTACGGTACTTTGTACAGTATATTGCACATTGTCTCTGACGGCTTTCGCACTCGTTTAATATCATCGGATCGAGTATATGAAATATAATATATAATGCTTCAGCCCTATTCGACTGGGTTGGTCCCAGAAGGCTTATTCGATTGTTGATCTTGATGTGGCCGGTCGGAGCAACGGACCCGAAGCAGTCCGTAAGACAGCCAGCCATTGCTCGTTTGGTGAACGGTCCGATTTTTTCGACTTCCTCGAATCATATCTCGCTGAACCTGTAATCGATGTAACATGGCTCCTGCAACCAGAGCCGATATTACAGCCGAGAGTGCAACCACTACGAAGAGGGCGCTGAATCCTGGCACCGGAAGACAAACTCCGTAGACAACTTCTTCACGAATTCTGCCTTGGAACACTGTTACAGCCTCGGCGTGGGTATCAGGACTGAAGGCCAGGTCAGCCTCGGAGATGACCTCGTAGATGCCACTCACTCCGACGTCAGCACTTCGCACCTTTCGGTCGGACACAACCACAGAACGTCTTCGGCGAATTGGATTTTCAGTTGGAAGGGGGGTCGTCTTCTGTTCCTTCTTCGAGTCCTTCGTCGTGCTTTTCTTTTCAGAGTCCTCCTTCCTCTCGGATGATTCCTTTGGCTCTTTTTCTTGATCACCACCCTCCTCGTGATCTGCCTCCTCGTCGAGGTTACGAGGTCCATGAGGGAATCGCTCTTCACCTTCGTACCGCGTCACTCGAACAGGTTCCTGATTTACAAAGAGATTTGTCATTTAACGCTTGGTCAAGAAAGAAGGACTTTTAACTCTAAGCGGGGTTAAAAATTGAGGAACCAGTTTTTTTATTTCAAAAATTAAAAATTCTGAATTACCAAAATTGGTGGCGGAAGTTGAGGATCCATGGAAGGCACAGCCGGCTGAGAGTCGGCAGCAGGCATGGAGACTCGATTGCTCATCATTTGTGCCTGTGCCTTGGGGGCTGATTTTTCAACTCCCAGGAACTGCCCACCAATTGAGGTCATCTCATCGCCATTCTGTATGATGTCGTCGTACATGGAGCCATCTTCTTCGTGATTTGTGGACGTCGTGGTCGTTTGTGAAAACAAAGGCCTCACATTGACGTCTTTGCGATCCTGAATATAATGACCCCCAGAATCGCTCAACTGACAGTGGTCCAGACATCCGTGTCGACATATCTCCACCTTTCAAACAAAAAAAAAGAGACAAGGAATGGTTAGCTGTATTCCTCAGAAAATGTAAGGAATTTCAAAAGATTTCATGGAATTTCGAGAAAGACTTATTTAAAAGTAAATTCGTTTAAAAACCTTGCACTTGATGTGGACGCTGAGTGCATCAGGGAACTTGAATGCGTGGAAGAAAGCGTAAGTGATAACAGTCGCACGATCATCAGATCCGCGGGCCTTCAAAAAACGGCTTATCATTTTGGGCCTGAGAACGCAGCCAAATTCATCGCTAAGTTGTATTGTGTGACCTCCGCCATCAGAAGCCACACAAGACTTAACTCGCATGTCGAATTCGCCTTGAAAGAAAAAAGAAAAATTATGAGAATGAATGTCCTGAAAAAGGGATCCGAATGCGCCAAGTACCTTGGACTTTGATGGCTCGCTCGTTACCTCGGTAATCGTTTATGGCGACGACAAGGGTCAAGGTTGAACCCAAGGGGACGATTCCTGAGACTGGAGGTGCCCATGGTCCTTTTCCATGTTGAATTTCCATCCAGCAATCAACGTTGTCTCCTGAAAATCAAATATACAGGTTTTAGATTTACAAGATTCAGTTTTTTGTTTGTTGAGAGCCATACTGTAACTAAATAAGATACTTTGTTTAAAGATGCAAAACCCTAAAGAGAGATGTTAATAATATGACCACACATTATTTTCAATTTTTTATATTTTTATGAATGAACCAGAAAGTTCGAGGTTGTAATTTATCGCATAAATGGAAATGAAATGGCGTAACCGCGGTTCTCTTCTGCGGTCGACTACAGTTGCACGAGTTCAGATGGCCAGCTTTTTCCTACCTTAGGTACGTGGAATTCTTTACATCAAATGGACCTTGCGGTCAGACCGCAGTATTTTCGCTTTGTTGCGATTTTTTATTTAAAAAAACTAACCGAGGGGAATGTTCTACTTAAATTGTCTAGAACAGTCACTTTTGACCAAATGACTTCGTCCTGGAATCATTGATTTTGGAATAAATGTGGTGAAAATCCAGTTCACATTCTAAATGTCAAGTAATTGAAATTCCTTTCATCTTTTAAATTATTTTTACTCTTATGATATCGTATTCAAATGGGCAGAGAACTGAAGATTTACCTAAAATTTACCTAAAATTCTTACCTTGCCTCTTGTTCTTATTCTTACCTCTAAAATCAAGCTGTATAACATCAAGGTCTGCAATAACCATTGGTGGTTTGGATGCAGTTTTTTCATAGTCATTGAACCATTCACATCGCAGCCTTTTTGCTTCATCCCAAACCTCAAGTAGATCCTTATCATATTGAACTACTACAGTATTCTCGTAAAACTGACCATGCATATCCGGCTTCGTACCACACCTTTGACACAAAAGACTAGAATTAGAACTTGGATTCAGTAGTAAAGTTATCACACTAAATACGCACAATAAATAAACGTGTGTAAATAAACTCGATAAATATAAGAGAATGTAGAAATAAATCTGATTAAAGGCAAAGTGGATAATCAGAAGCGTCTCTTAATTGCTCTCCTTCTATAGACTATAATCCCAAATACTAATTCCTTCGATAATCATGAGTTTAATTCAATCAGAAATCGTTATCTACAGATATCATTCAGAAGCTTATCATCCTAACGGCTGATTGGGCTCTGTAGAATATTGAGAGTTAATGTTTGCCATTGAGCTCAAATTGAATTGATCACGATAATGATGACGGAGATTAGATTTTACGATTTGGCTAAGGCTAACTGTGGATGCGGCGCTCGAGTTTATAATCAGAACTGTAACACACTTTCATCAATCGGTGCGCGTGCTAAATGTTACATGTAGTGCACACGACCCTGATTGCAAATCCCGAAGAAAGGTACTTAGCGCAATTAAAGGTAATAAGAAAAAAGAATCAATTAAATCACTAGGACCAGAGCTTAATGAACCTCGATAACATCGCTCAAAAGTCAAGCGCTACTGATTTATATCAACATACCGATAATTTGTAATTTGGAGAGAAAAAATGTTTAGAGGGTTTGAAAATTACCTAGCGTATGCTATCCGAAAGGAAAAAAAATTTTGGCCGGTTGAAGGCGGAACGTAGACACAACGTGGATCAGCGTGTTGGCCTTTGGAGGAGACAATGCCCTCAAAGGGTTGTGAAAACGAAAGATGTACATCCATGTGGTCCTTTCCACACATCACCTCGAGTGATTGTATTGCTGGCATTCCCTCTGGCCTCTCCAGTGGCCAAATATCACTGTTGCTGTTGACGTTTTTCAAGCCAACCAACTGAAATTAACAAGAAAATGTTACTTCGATATTAAACTAAAAGAGGCATGTCAGAAGAGTCATCAAAACAGTCATCAATAACAAAGATGTTTCAAATAAGTTCTGTCATGTTTTATGTAAAATTCCTTGAAATTTTATGCAAAACAAGTGGTTATAAATGAACTTAACTTAACGAATATATGAAATAATTAAAAATAAGACGAGTTTGTTCAGTTATGAAGTAAGATGTTAACATAAATAAAATAATAATAGTCATCGAGTTAAAATCGAGTGTTCCAGACAACATGTAAGATCTTTGTGATATTTCACAGCCTCACAATCTTTCTCTAGGACTAACCGCTGATTATTCCATTAAGTACATAAATTATAATTTACATACTGGAAACCACCGCAGATTAAATTGAATCTCATAAATCGAATCGACTTAAGTCGTGCACTTTCACGAGCTTATTTTAATACCAAAGAAATCTTATAAATGTATCTTATGATTAATACAATATGTGGATACTTCATGATGCCGACACTCGCAATAATCATGCTCTTTCTACCTCTCAATTGCCACGCATTTGAGCTATATTAGTAACTTCAGAACCAGTTCTAGTTTTGTTCATACTATTTTCATGACGGTAAATATATTTATTCATATATTAGTCATTATTTATAATTCAAGAATATTCTTGGTGGTCATGGGTTGAAGTGTCAGACGTCCAGTCCGACGATTCTTTTTACATTTATTGGAATAAAAATATAAAAAAACAACTCCTTAAAATAAAAATTTTTATTTGTTTACTTACAGAAACTTAGCCGGTTTGAATTTCAAGGGATAAGATGCTAAAAGATTCTTATTTAAAAGAGTTGAAAAGAATTATCAAAAGGTTTTTTCAGAGATTTCACATTAGAATGAAATCCTTGATATTTCTTAAAATTTCTTGAAAATCCTTAAACTGTCTTGAATATTCTTTAGAAATAAATAAATAAAAACAGAATATTTTTGGGAACTCTTTTTGACATTTGAAATCCAGTAAATGTAATGAAATACCAGACTGTTACATTCTTACAGTGTCTGCATCTAAAAATGGTTCGACTAAAACGTGAGGAAACATTGAAGACGGTATTCCCAGAGTACTTTCAACAGTTTCGAATTCCGTTTGCGAATATTCAATGACCTCTAATTATGAGTCAATGAATACGGAAACACTAACTACAAATGGTGTGAATTTCAGAATGATTAGTAGTATTGCAGTGTGCGACTTTTTACACCTTTTGTAAGACTCAAGTTTACAGATTCGACTTTTGCTCGTTCCAAACTACAATCTTATTTTATTTTTAGACACCTTTTCCAACATTTTTAAAGTCAAGATAAACATAGATATAATTTTTGGAACTAATGATTTCATCGGTCATGTCTATGATTTTTAATTTTGTCATTGATAAGAATCTGTTTCCTTGTAACGCGAAACTTTTTTACAATCAATAATCTCGAGGTTCGAGTGTGACTCAAATTAGTCAACATCAGAGTGAATCATGTTTTAAATTTCTTGTCTGGCAAGTTCCAGCCTCACTTGGTACCTGAAGAATCACAACGTTGGAAATAATTACCGGTCTCATGGGTCACTTCGTGACTCACTTATCGTAATCTTCAATTAACATTCGTTGAACTAAGAGGATTCAACCAAAAATCCCTCTCTTTTTCTCAACCTAAATTTTATTTTATTGATTTAGTTTTATTTTATGATACTTTTTAAATAGACCTTATCAATTAAATTTAATTGCACAATTTCTAAATAAAGGTAGCTTCTACTTTTATAAGAAAGTATTATAGAGATAGGAAAAGATTCTGTTCGTTAATTTGTGATGCTCGTTATAATCCAATTTATTGGATAATTTACTGGAATTTATTGGATCTTGTTAACGAGGCAAGTGTGCTAAGTAATTAATAAGTGAATTGCCTTTCGTTAAATGTGTATTAACGGGAACATACGTTTATAAAATTGTACACATGCTCAAATCTTCAGAGTGTCTTGTTTCGGACGTGACGAGCATTTCGCACAGTAAAATAAACTGAGAATGGTCTCGTAAAGAAAAAGAACAAAAAAGGTCGTTTACATTTGACCATCTGTCTACATGTAAATTCTAGTACACAATTTCAAAAATCTACATATTTTTTTTCCTCAAGCATGCAAATAATTTCAAACACTTGAATTTGAATAAAAAATGGACAATTCGGGCAGGAACGGAATGCAAAGTGCCGCCGCCAAACGTTTTTCACCAACATTTTATAGGGTATTAAGTAATTTAAAGACTTTTAAGGAATTCAAGAGATTTCAAGAAATATTATGAAACTTATTGAGATTCCTGAAATTAGACAAGAAGGTACAAGTTTTTATATTGCAAAAATTAATCTCGCGCGGATCATAGTTGCTAGTAAAACATATAATAACATATTGTTGGGGGGGGGGCTAGAAATCCATATGCTAGTGTTCATCGAAGAAGGTGTTTCTCTGTATTCCATGTTCGCAGTACCGCTGCATTAACGGTTGCAGTTTTTCACGTGAAAACAAGTTTCTGCGATCTTCTACAATCGCACTCTTAAATGACAGCAACGTTTCATTAGAAATGATTACGCCGGCTTTAAAAAACTTTAAACTCGCCTAGAATCTCTAGTCATTCCTTAAATTGATTTAAAATATTTTGATTTCAAAAGATTTCAAATGATGTTATTTGACGTTTGGGAACTGTAATAAATTTGAAGAAATAATGGACCAGAGAAATGATAAAGAAATTGACTATCCACTTTATTAAAGACACTCTTGTTTAATATTTCAATTCATGGCATTATTCAAGACAGATTCTAAGTGTATGTATAGTGGACCTTAATTTGAGAATTACTTAGCAATAATTGTATGCGAAAGCAATAGACTTTCTACCACAAATGCACCTCAAAGTGGCTGCCCTAAGTTAAGTTGCTTAGATTTTCATTAGGCAAAGTAGATGACTAAAAGATGCTAATGAAAGATTCTTCTCGGACACTTCAGCAGTTTAATGAATTTATGGACAGGAAAACATTGCACCTGGAATTACGCTATCACAATAAAACTGAAATTTGCATATTTATAATTTAGAAACATTTGCACTGGAGACTGTTGAGGTTTAAATAAAATTATAATTTAAATTCTGTCCTGATTAAAAACAGCTCTATTATAGCTGATTATAGTTTTAAGATATATAATTTAATAATAAGGACAACTGCACATTAAATAAAAATTATTGCACTTTTTAAAGTGTAATTTATATTTTAATTAGTGCAAATAACATCAAACAGAAGCTCAAATTAGTGCAACAAGTTCGCAGTAACAGAAATTACTTAATTGCTATGCGTAAGCCGTTAGCTAAAAAGTTTTGTCGCTCAACTATAATCAGATCCGCTATGTGATAATTTCATTACCAAAGTTTAATTGAATGTCGTTAACATTCTGAAAAGGTTGTGATGTACTATCATCCATCAAAGAGTCATTTGTAGGCTACTGTTCCCTTTGAATAATGCTCATATATTAATCATTAGGATTAGAATACTTTGAAGACTACAATGAATAATGTTCTCACTTATGATTATGGATGAAGATTGCAGTGCTCATTAGAAAAAAGCGTGCAAATTGAAGCTAAAACGCTGTTTTATCTTCCTCGGTATAAAAGGTTTAAATCATTGCGGATTTTATAATTTGGAGTTCTGAATTCTAAGTTGTTTTATAATGAAAGTTGAGGTAACTATGTATAAGGTCCATTAAGAATTTCAAGATCTCATAAAACAACATTGTCAAGAACCTCTCTTGGATCGCAGTCATTATAAAATTCGAATTAAATGATGTAAAAGTCTTTTCTTGCTTCTTAACTTAAAGATTAGTAAGGGAATTAGTCCTCATAATATTACAAAGCAATTTTTCATATCAGCTTTATACAATTTAACTCGCATAATTTCACTGTAACTTAATTTTGAGACGGTATATTTATTCTTCTTTTGATACGCATTTTTGCATTTATACTTTGAATTAAAATGTTTTTTTATTGATTCCTTAATGTAGCTTCGAAAGCTATTGAAGATGGCTAAAAATAGTTAGCTTAATCCCCCAGATAATCTGCATACCAAGAAAATTACTGGCATAAGCACCCAAAAAACCATGTAACACGCCTGGATGCATCTCAATTAAAATAATTACACTGCCCATATCCATTGGCCTTTGGCGAATATTAACCGGTTTTATTTTACGATCTAACTAAATTTCATTTCATAAATTCTGTCGTTCGACTTTCACATTAAATATCGCCTCGTGAAAAAATTATACAAATTGTACTCAAAATTCCTTTCAAAGAATCCTTCTTCAATACTGAAAACCATGCGCTTTAACAAATTCTTCAAGTCTCCTACAATTTCTTTAATGTATATAATTTACAGAGTTGATATCCAACGTAAAAGTCGATCAGTGGGACTAGTGAAATGGACAGTATGGGTGATAGTCAAAAGAAAAGAGAGAAGAGAGACGAATAGAAGTAGATTAAAACATAGTTTTTTATCTAGGTCTCCTATCTCCTTAATTAAATATTAATAATATTAAAATCTGATTTATTTATTTCTCATCTTGGGTTACTTGCGAATGAGTTTTCTGAGCGAATTATGACCTGATGAGGTAATTTGCGATAGACCTGAATAATGACATGAGGCCTTATAGGAATACAAGATAGGTAGATATAACGGTACAGAGTTAGTAGAAATATTCGCTTGCAAGCTGACGTCTTTTGTGATATCGCATTGTCATTGGTGAAAGAATATTTATTCATTTCCCGGAACTATATAACGTTTTTATTTCCAAGTTTTTGCTTTCTTCAACTTTCTTCAAACGCATATTCTCTCGAGACTCTAAGTGTCTGCTCGTTAAAATAAATTGTAAAAATCTCTACACTTTCTTGAGATGAATCGTTTCAAAATGTGTTAGATCATTACCGAATATTAAATTTTTTTTTTCAACAAATAGAAGATAAAGTGACGATACTAGATTAATATTGAAAATGGTGCTAGGGGTGCGAAGTGAATATGCGAGTTGATACTGGATCAAAAAGTCATTAAATGTGGGTCATAAAATTTCAGTTTCAGTAAAAATCGACACTGAACTCACCATATAGATCAGCAAACGTAGCAACTTCCGCACCCCTAGCATCCTGGACGTCCCAGCCTCTCACGCTGAAACAGCTTTCCTGAAAGACAAATGAGCGCACGTGAGTCATTTTTTTCGCGATTATTTGAAACCGGATCTTCGTATTTTAATTTATCTAACCACCATGGTCTAGCGAGCAAATTAGCCGTGCTTACTTCACTATAGGAAGACGCGGTTCAAATCGTAAGGAGGTCTTGAGCACAGAATAAAATTGATTCACGTAGGGGAATCTCGGTTATAAAATCGAAGTGGCCATGACGGTGTGAAAATACGAGAAATTGATTGAATTTGACTACATCGTAAAATGGATTATTATTTTGTTACTCCTACAAAATTATAAAATTAACACGGCTCAAGGAGATGTAGATCTACCTTCTTTTTTATTTCAAGAACAACTTATAAAATTATTAGAAGATAAAGAATCTAAAGTAGGATAATATTTTATCTGACAATAAGATTAAGTTCTGATTTATGTCAGAGCAAGTATATTAATCATAAATCATAATAGAAGGAAGTAGATCGAGGCTTGGAAGATTGGATTGTCGTGTTTCGATAATAATAATCAATTGGTGATGTAGTTGTTTCGATCAGACCTTGGGAAAGGATCAACCGAGATCAACGCTCGATTGCGAAATTAGGAATCTACTTTTATATAACTTCTGCATAATTTTGTAATTTAGTTTTAAAAGTGAAAATATTGTCATGAAATTTCGGGATCGACTCCTTGATATATAGAGATCCAAAACAGGTTCTGCTTATCTTTTAATTATAGTCTCAGCTTCGTGGAATAAAATCGTAAAATTTGTTTAATCACTAATTACCCTTGGAAGAATTTAAGATAGCAGAAGAGATACAAAATGGTCTATAAAACGTGTACCACAGTCGTTGGCCAAAGTTCTTAACATTTCAATCCCTCTCGTCAAAATAAAAGGTAATTAACATTCAAGGCTGCAGTAAGATGAAAAATAAGTATAGAGACATGAGGATAAATTATGTTTAGTGAATTATGTTTAGTAAAAAATGTGAGTGATCGGTGAGGACTTATTCCAGAAAATTATGTATGTAGGAGTGCATGTAACGGGAAAAATGTGTATAAAAAGACAGGGAATGAGCGCCGTTACAAGTTTATACCGTGAGATTAATTTCTATCGTATTAATTGTTACTTTATATACATACCTACTTAATGCACCTAAAATTTCGAACTCTGCGAGTCGATGCCGCCTCTTTAAACGTTTTAGGCTTCATGCATGCATCGCATGGAGAATGGTTCACACGCGGGAATAATCGAGAGGCGGTTTTAAGGCGGAAGAGTGGTGCGCTTATTAGACCATTGAATCGAGTTAATTAATGTGCCATCGTACGTGTGCGATAAGTATTTCCTTTTGTATCTGCGCTGGGAATTGACGCTTCTTTTGATACATATTCATCATCGATATGTTTTTTACCAATAATTCTAAAAGTACAATTATATGCTCTTTCAAAAAAAGAGGCAGAAAACAAAGCAAGAGGATGTTTAAACAAAAAGAAAGTATTTCCTGTCATTAAATCCTTAACTCATTAGTGTTATCAAGTACATGTAAGCATGTTGAAGGAGAATGCCTGTTGAACAATCTGAAGTAGATAATATACAAATACGGTGAACAAATGCCGTTGAATAGCGTGGGTTACGTTCGGAAGTTATCGAATCGTAACGTGTTGCAGCCGCAGGAGCCGGCTCAATCCTGATTTCAAGCTTGTTCGCGGCTCGTTAGCTCGGCTCTGTTTTTACCGCATTGAATGCATCATTGCTCAGCCATTTGCAATGACATTGATCGTCAGGCCCTGGGGCACGAGTATTACAAGGTACTAATTTCAAGGAGTCGTTCAGAAAACTGTGGAGGGCGACAATCTCGTAAAAACTAGTTGATTGGAACGAAGGATAATTTTCTGCTACATAAAGAATTGGTAGAAGTAACACTCAAAAAAATGTCGGATTGAGTAAACCAGAGTTATGGTTAAATGTATCCGTAATATTTAAGTCGAAATTGATTAGAATTAGAATATTTAACATTTAATCTATTATCTCAAAAATCAGGGAAGTGTGCAGTTAAATTTTGTTGCAGATAAAATTTTACTATTTGTTTCAATTATTCCGAGACAGTTATTGCGAATCTTTTACCTGAAATCGATGTAAACTTAATCCTTCGTTTTTTATGTGATAAGGAAATATCAATAACTGAGGCAAACGATAGCATATTTTCGCAACAGGGGATCCTGAAGTTGTGTCAAGGGAATTATTAGCGTGGGATCTATCGCACATGAGTCTAGCATAGTGGGGAACACCGTTACTGAGACGTGTGCTCTCTGCTGTGCAGTTTAATCGGCCAACTTGAAACATTCCAAGAATGTATTGTGTCCTGGGAACTACAGACGCGTCGTATCCCGCTAATCTCACATGTATTCCGACAATTGTAGAATTGTACGGGTACATGCAACTGCCACACGCGACTGCATGTCTCTCATCTTTAATCAATCACATGTATGTACATGAACCATCGTGATATGTGCAACGTCTATATTAAAAAGTGAATGCTCGTCTCAACTTGAAAGATAGCAGAAGATGCAATTTTCTTGAAGCCTCTGCAGAGGGTCGAGTGCTCTCAGACACACGGATGTGTCCACTTGCACGTCAACTCGACGTGCACTTCGTGCCTGCAATCATGAAATTGTTCAAGAAGTCGCTTAAACCATCTAAACAACTTTTACACATTTTTAACTGTACTTTGGATACATAGAATCAGAGATTTAAGTAACTGTTTTAATTCTTTTTCTTAAAGGAAATTGGATTTTTAAAGATTGTATATTATTTGCAGCGAATTTAGAGAATTTACTACATTTTATGTCGAACAAGATTATAATTAGTACAGTGGAAGAAACATTAGGTGATTTTTATGTAAGTGAGATGTCGCATTCGTTGGATGAAGGAAGAAAGAATGGGAAATTAATTAAGAGTCGTTAATTAAACGCTTCGATTAGGACCGTGATTCTGCAGAATTTGTTTCCTTTCGTGAAGAATATGCTAACACACATTGCGGTTACTTATTTTCTATAACGTAGTTTTTAAATATTTTTCCATAGAAGTATGTTAGACGGAAATTAGTTATTAATGAAAGCTTGTAAAACTTGTTACACATATGCATGAAAAACACAAAATTATGAAAATAATAATTTTACGATTGCTTTCAAAGTATGAATTTACATAAACATATAGGGAGGAAAAGCGATCTTATCCTTGTAAACAAACGACCCACGATCACGTTTAACATGATCAATTCAAATGGTTCTTCGTGCGGATATAACATCCTATTATCTTGCTCTTTTTGAGCAACGAAGGGTGTAACGTGATACTCCCACATAAGATCTATTTTTAATCAACATATAAGACGTTTGCATTTTTTTTAAAGAACTACATCAACGTTAGAATTTATTCATAATTGAAACGTGATGAAAGATGCTCCTTAGCATCGTGTTATATCTATCTTCAACTCATATGGGGTCTATTAAATGTCAACGAAATGCTTCCTTATGTCTTAACATGATAATTATTCGAATAAGTACACCTCAGCGACGCACATTTCAATCTTAATGAGGAGGAAGAGATTCTTGCACGTTTACCTCCTACTCGTGTCAGCAGGGAGAAGCAGCAGACAATTTAATTACCATTAGAGGAGATATCATTATTAATGAAATTTCTTCACTCATTTATCCCTTATATTTTAAAAATTAAAATTGATTACAAAAATTAAAATTACGTTTCATTTAAAAATATATATTTGAAATTATGTAGGTATCTGGTATATGCTAGCAATATTATACCCATTTGAAATTCAACAAGTACTTTATATTAGTAAGATTATCATTATGTACGAGATTATTATTATTATTATTAATATCGGGTATCAATGTATATATACCCTATACCAATAGCGTTTTTTGCATTGTGCAACACTTTGATTTTACGTTCTCTCATGCGTTGCAGAGAGCCTAATAACATAATTGCACGATACTAAAACATCCTATTTTTCTTAAAAATTTTATGATCTCCCACGCGGACATTAATGTGAAAATGTCTTGAGTTCCTTATGCCGCATAAGTGCATAACCGGGTTAATCACGAAGGAACTATTATACATGATATTACTCTTAATATTGCATCTTACGTCGCAATGCACGTGCGTAATAAATATCCGCGGTACGTTTCATTGAACAAAGAAAAAAAGGGGGTTTCTATTTTGTTGCATCTCATTTATTAAGTTCTCAAAATGAGAATTTTTATTCCTCAATTTGTTACATGAAATAGAAGGATATTCAAAAATTTTATCTTAAAAAAATGATGTTACCAATGTATCGAAGACTTTGTTGTCAATAATCTGATTGGTTGATTTTTTTTGGAACTTGCGCGATTTAGGGGTTATATGAGATTTCATGGGGTTTTAAATAATGTTAAGGAATATAACGATATTTTGTGGAATTTTAATGAAAAATGAAGGAATATCGAGAGATTTTACGAAATTTAAAGGAATTTCACTAGATTTGGTAGGATGTTAGTTATAGGGAGTTTAAGAAATGTTATGAAACTTATACAGATTTCTGAAATTTTCCTATTTCAAAAATTAAAAATTCTATGTTATTTTACATACTTCTGAAATACTTAAAAAATTTAGTTGCTAGTAAGGATTAAAAATTACTGGTAATCTGATTTCGGTATAGTCAAATGTCGGATTGAACTGTCACTGATCACATGACCACCTGTCAAAACAATTGTTTCTCGTCGTGCTATTCATAAAGTCTTGGACTTTGACAGTTAGCAGTTTGATGCAACTTTTGAGTATCCAAATATAGGACAACAATTGTCTCAAATTCAGATTACCACTTGATTTCCGTTTCTACTTTGATAAGTACACTTAAAATTGGTTAAATTATCTTTTGAGAAAATGTAGATTTATTTCTCAGGTGAATCTAATCATGCGAGATACGAGAGAGGCGATAGCATGATGAGCACGACTATTGGCTCATCATTGAGTGGCAGCAACTAAAGACTATAAGACTATCAGCCATCGCAACCGACAGTATAATTATTGTCGATCGTTTACCAATGTTTAATTTTCAGTCTAGTAATATGGCTTTTACGTGCAGCACACTTGTGGTGTGTAGTTAATGATCAGCTATTTATCGTCAAGTAATGACACGTTCTGCAATAAGCGAGATTAATCTTTGTGGGTTTTTCGAGTAAAAGAAGAAACTGCTAATCACTTCTTTACCTTCAACTTTTAAGAATACGGATTTAAGATAAGGATTAATTGTTTATGGAAAGTCATAGAGCCCGAAAGAAAACAGAAGGTACTAATTTGTCAAATAAATGTCAAATACGTAGCTTTTAAACATTTATGACAAATTGGTCGTAAGATTATGACGGGCAGGCCATAATGAGGCGTATCGGTATGGAGAGCGATTCTAATTAAAACGGGATCGCTCTATGCGAATAGAATATTTCAGTTTTGTTGTTTATTGCAGTTTATCAAGATAAAATGTACGTAAACATGTAAAAAATAATGTAAAATTCACTGAACATGAATACGTCGAGAACTTGAAGCAATAAAACTGAAGGAGAACGTAGAACGAGAAACGAGAAACTTGAAACAATGGAAGGCAAGCCATTAGGTAAATTACTCTCTGTACACTTTTGACAATGAAACTGTACGTGGCATTCTTTTAAGACACTACAAAAAGTTCATTCAGTTTCTTGAACAATTAACAAAATATATATATACTTAGTTTATACTAAATTCGATAAAGTGCCTTCAAAAATGTATGGCAAACATTTATTTGATGCTGCAGAGTCTCGATGCCTCAATTTGATTCCAAATTTTTCAGGGTTTAGGAAAATATTACGGGAAATTTTACAAGCTTATTGAGAACTATGCAAAAAATGCATTTTTTTAAAATAAAAATTATTACTAATAAAAATGGAATGAAATTTGGGGGATCGAGACTCTGTAGAAAAAAAGTGGTTTTGAGCCCCCCTAATGGTCAACGAGAAATTTCTAATACTTTTAACTAGAATGGGTAGTAATAAGGGGATGATATTTAACATTATTTTCTGGTTAGAATAACCAGAATTCTCGTTATTCTAACCAGAATGTTTTTTGAGTGATAGAGGACGAGGATCATAGTTCCTAATTACGACGGTTGATAATTATTTTAGCGGTTGGAAATATCAAGTCTAGGATAAAGAAAAGGAGACGTTGATGTAGCGGGAAGAGTAGATCCGAGGCACAATGGCCGGGGAGCTGCGTGAATGCGAATGTGATACCGAGCTATCATGAATGAAAGGTTTCCTTGCCGCGCAACTATAACGAGTCACGGTCTGCGAAAGGCCGACGTAATTACGCTGTGGACACCCGTTACAACTAAAGTCTTTCAACCTCCTTTCCTCTGCATTTCCTAAATCGTTTTTACTTTCCTGCGATTTCTGGACTCGCATGCAATTTCAACAATCGCTCGCTTTAATTGATAATTAAGCGAAATCGATTACAAAAGCCAAGAAATCTCCTTTAGAGAAACTAGTTTTCTCATGAATGAAATTCCCATGAATGAATTCTATCAATGAATTTTAATATTGTCAGTTTGATAACATAAAAACCTTTCTTCTTGCATAAATGGTGAAAATTTATATTACTATATGAAAACTCTGAAAATATCAAAACATCCATCAGCAATATTAACAATTATTAATAAAACAAAAGAATTAACTAATTATGCCTTTCTTGAACAATTATTATTCTACTATGGGAAGTTCATTCATTCTGATAGCCAGTCAAATTACGGAAGCGTATCGGCTTTTTTAGGTATAAGACGAAAAAACTTTACGTGAAATTAAAACGTAACGCTACCTAGTCGCGTAATTGTGCTTTTTGTTTTAAAGCTATTAAGTATTCCCAAGAATTGAATGGGTAACTGATTAAAATATTTCCATCTTGACGAACACAGCCAAAGGGGGTACACGAACGGTAAATCGGATGAGAAAAGAACAAGAAGAAGAAGGAGAAATCCCAAAGAATTGTGTTATTCGTGTATGTATAGTATGAGCGAGTAGCGTGTCAAATGAACGTAATGGCAGTGCAGATAATGGATAATGGCACGGATCTATGGCGATATACCGGTTTTCACATCCACGCAAGTCATTATAGTAAACGATGTAGTAACCCCACTTCAATTGCGCGTGCCCCCCATATCGAAACACTGCTTATGCTCGACCTGTACTTATTTTACCGCAAATTATAATTTGCTGATAATTGTCATGTCAACTATGATCCCCTGCTGCAATGAAAGATTCAAAATCTCAGACTGGAACCGAATATATAACAGATCGGCTGAAAAGTTCGTAGGGTGACATATTGATGTCGTTACTAAAATTAAATCCATATGATTTTTAGTTCGCGTGTAAATTTGACAGCTTGCGGACAATTGGTTCGTAAGATTTGTGTGAAAAATACTGTTGATGCCAAGGCTTGGCTTGATAAACATTATTCAGACTCTGCACCAGGGAAATAAACCGTTGAGAAGTGGTTTGCTAAATTTAAACGGGGCGAAATGAACGTCGAAGACGATGCACGCAGTGAAGGTCCGAAAGAGGCTGTTACTGACGAAAACATAAAACAAGTCCACAAAATAATTTTGAATGATCGTAAAGTGAAGTTGATCGAGATAGCTGAGACTCTAAAGATATCAAAGGAATGTGTTGGACATAACGTGTATGAATATTTGGACGTGCGAAAGCTGTGTGCAAAGTGGGTGTCGCGCGAGCTCACAATCAATCAAAAGCAACAACGTGTTGATGATTCGGAGTAATGTTTAGCGATATTTAGTCGTAATAAAGACGCATTTTTCAGAGGATATGGAAGAAGAAAAAAGTTCTGTTTCATCAAGACAATGCACCGTGTCACAAATCAATGAAAACGATGGCAAAATTGCATGAAACTGAAACTGAGGCCTATTTTGAGGCTGAAGGAAAATCGTACTCTAAAGGTAATTATATTCAATAATAAAATCAAATTTTACCAAAAAAATATGTTTTAATATTTGAGGTAAAATTCCTTCAACAAGACGCATATATATGTTCTGAGTAAGTAACCCGAGGATCTTTCAGAAGAGAAAAAAAAGTTCAGTTTTATGGGATGCTAAAGATATTAAAGGATCTCGGAGTAGCAGAAGAGATGCTAATTTTAATTCTCGGTTGTAATTCTTTAATCTGGCGAAGATGAATTCCGTTCAAGATTAGCGAATAGTCTAGCATGTTCGTGAACCCTGTGAATATTTCATGAAGAGGGAAAAAAGAGATGACACATGATCGAAAACCGTTAGCGACTTTTGTAGGAAGAATAAACCGACGCTGGTATTTCGATGCAAATTGGCAAAGCTGCTGTACCTATTCTATGCAAAAAAATAAAGGGAAGGATTGAGAAGTGGCACACACGTTCTTTGATGACCAGTTACTCGGAAAATAGTGGCTGAACTAAGCGGTTTAACGCGTCTTTATGACAACTCTCGCGTGTCGATTCATTAATATGTCTGGGGACAAAATCAACAGCGAGTGTCGGTCTCGCAAACAGACCAGACACTTCTCCAAGAATAATAAAATTGTCTGTTTAACTTATTGGAAGAACCGGGTTTAAGTCTAAAGGTCTTATTTCAATAGCGAGCATGTCCATTGAAATTTACGATATGGTCGGTAGTTTATACTTCACCACTTAAATCAAAGAGTCGATAAATAAACGTTTATGCTTATTCATTAGCGGGGAAAGACGGTGTGAAAAACAATAAGATTTACTTACATAACATAGCTACATAGCACTCCGTTACACAGGGTTAAGTTACTATACTTCCTAAGGCAAATATAAGATTTATGTTCTTACACTGTGCACGCGCCAGTGCATATCAACACTTTATATAGTAAAGAGTTGCTAGTCTACTCAGCGGACGATGTAAGCATTAGTAATTTTTTTTATCAATTTAGGAATAATCAGAAGCTTCACTACCTTACTGAGAATTCGTGGCTTGTAAAGAAGAAATAATGATCAAGAATGTATATTAATGCAACCGAATTCCACATCAAGCAAATACCGTACTCGGACACGAAAAAATTGACCGTTGCATTGTTGGAGAATAGATAAGATTTAATACCGGTTTCTAGTTGCAAACGGATATAACCACTGCAGGCTTCTAAGGAACGATGTATAATTGATTAAGTACCGTACCAGAAACCATTCTGCAATTAACAGCTACCAGGAGATTTTCCTTTTTTAATTCGTAAGTAGGTGTAAATACAGGTATTAAAAATGTCACGGATAAAAATTATTTACTTCAATGGAGTATTGCTAACAAACCTACCATTTTTCTGAATGTTACGTACACGATTTCTTAGAATCCCTTTCACATCTTACAAAATCTAGTGAAATTCGCCACCTTAGCGCTCTCACCATAATAATTATTTTTGCTAAAACTAGGCTATTTACATCCAGTTGCAAAGTTTAAAAAGAAAAGAGTGATAAGGATAATTGGAAACCCAAACCATAAAAAATTTGGTTTAATCTTATACCTAAACATTTGGCTATAGTTTTAGTGATAAGTATTTATGATGGCGAGCATGAACTCTTGAAACCCCGGGCACCGGCGGATAAATTTCTGCTAGTGTATTAATAATGATTTAATTGGATGACGTAGAATAAGCGTTCGTAATCAACAGCTGGATTCTTCAAATAAAGAATACAAGCAAGATTGAAACGTCTAATCCGCAGATACCATTGGCAATTCCGACAACGTTTTAAAAATACAAAGGAAGCAATTCTGCAGTAAGCTCAATTGTATTTCATGGAATTGTCCTCCCACTCTTGGTTTGTGTGCATACGTGGACCCACGTGGATGGCTGTACAAACGCTTCTATGGCTTGCAAAGCAAGAGCCGAAGGCACAAGAGAGTAAATCATACTAATGCTAACTATTTCATGGCGAATTATCCGCCCAGGTAGGTCCCACGGCAAATTTCAAGGGGCAAATATTGAAATGTGTACGTGCGAAAAATTCTTGATGAATGACTTTGAGAGGAGCCTCGTCTGCTGAAGGTAAGATTGCGTATGATTAGCGAATCGTTTATTATTCAACGAATGCAGGTTTGGCTGTAATTAATATCGAGAGTGTCAAATAACTCCTCTTAATGTAATTTATGACTGCCCCCACGCCATTATAGAGAGCTACTAACAGTTCAGAGTGTTAAGAGTATTACTTAAAGTGTTGCTAGTGAGTAACATAATACTCCATGAACCTGTGATTTAAAGTGTAGGATAGTTTCGACACTTGACAATGTTCGGCTAATGATATGCGTTTTAAGATTTGCTTTTAGCTTTATCTCATGTGGTTTTATCGGCAGTTGAAGTAATGAGTGAACATATACCATTGATCACCACGATAACGACTATTAGTATTTTCTATTTGAAATCCTCCATCCCTTTTAAGCCAAGTGTCTTCTGAGCTGCATACCATCTTGACCATTATTGAACCGTTAAATAAATTTTGAGAAAGTCCCGTACATTCCGGTTAGAGTAAATAACGTACGTAGAACGTGTGGAAAGATCAATTCCCAGAAGTCTGTCTTTTCCGTCAACGAATACTAGACTCTTTTCTTATAGCGGTTTCGTCGCACGCTTGGAGCATTGCACTACACAGAAAGCTACGACCTAGTCGGTTGCAATGGACGATTAGGGGTCATGTGGGGGTTCTGCCAATGCCAGTGGTTCAGTTGCTCACTGTCACTGGCAATCTGGCATAACATTGCCGGCAAGACCGCAAGCGACAGACAGTGACGCTTCGCAAAGCGTTCTCATCGAACCGATACCAGGAATGCACGCGCTAACTCGACTTGTAGCATCTGAGGCCACTTTTCAGTCACTCTTGGAGGAGTACAGGAGTAGTTGGTCACTCGTGTGATCGTGCGAGGCCGAGAGAAAGAGAGCCGAGCTACCAGCACAAAAGAGAAGATGTCCAGTAGGTCCAGCAAATGAGAGGTGGATCCAAAGCACGTGGACCCTGGAGGTCCGAGAGGAAAGACCGGCATGAAAATTTGGTGAGGCCTGCCAACCGACCACATTCCCTCCCCACTTCATTTAACCATGCCTCTGCAACTTACATCTTCGCCGCTCTCTGTACTCCAGGATGATCCGATTCCTATTCAAAAAAGCCGCAGATTGCTCTGCTGGATGAAAGATAGAAAGGGATATAAATGCTATCGATTGATAGAAACCATTGATATTAGGCATTGCTTCCAGCGTTACTTACTTTAATAACAATACCTCCATGGGCGGCGCTACCATGCATTGGAATCATCAGAAACCCAACAGAAAGCATGGGAGAACAATTGTTTTTAGTGAGAATCTTTGAAGAAGAAAAAAATTCGTCTGATTAAACATCTGAAATTTCAGCCGGAGTAAGGAGTTACCTTGACTGGAATTTTGAAAGATTTTACAATATTTCAAGACATTTAGAATGATTTTATAAATTTCATTGCGCTGAAGTTTCAGACGTATACACAGACAAACCTTGGAAAATGTTTTTGCAATCAATAGGGGGTTGCTGTCAAAATTTTCTAGTTTGTAAGTTGGTATAACGTCAATTATATCAATGGTACCATTGAAACTGCGGATACCAACTATTTCAATGGACAACTGCTACCAGTGCTTCCAATTATATTCATCTTAACATGTAGAAGACAATATTGTCAACCCGAAAGGAATTTCATGGGAAATAATCAAACATGCTATATGTTATATGGCAGCGTACAGCTGATCGTGGTTCATCGCACGAGGGTGTAGAGGATTAAAGGAGGCGCGGGAGAAAGGAAAAGGAAACGTGTTCCTACTTCTTGCAAGTAAACAAGAATGCCCAATCTTCCTCCCGTTACCCTAAAAACCAGTCGCGGGCACTCTGAATTTCGCTCTGGCGTGAGAACGACAGTGAAAAGGTATTTTACTTTTGAGCTGTCTTCACGTTTGATCTTTAGAGTTTGAAGTAAACATTATAATTTCAAATTCGTCTTCCTATTAATAGTGTAATAAAGGATTCTTCAATTATAGTCTATTAGAATGGAGATTGTGTCGTAAACTGTTCCACCTACGTATAAGATCAATTTATGAACTTACGAAGTGATTACCTTTATCGTTTATGACACATTGAAGATTCAGTTATGATGTTATACTAAATCGCAGAAGGAGCGTTGCTGTAATGAAAGATTATCTTGAACTAAACTTCATTTGTTAAAGAAGATATTTTACAATGTATTATTGCGGAAAAGAGCAATTATATTTTCATATTAATTTGATGAAGTTGATTCCTACTAATGAAATACATTCTCTGATTTGATAAATGAACCGATTTTAATGCATTGAATAATTACTAGTTCTGATGAGGCTCTGGTCGGGATTACTATTTTCAATAAAATTATTTTTATGTAATTCGACATTTATGAGGCAACAATATAGTAGTAATATCTCATTAATGCGAATCTTACATAGGTATTCTCACCTTAAAATAATGTAATAAAAGGGAGATGTTTATAATGAAGCAGGTCATTGAAGAGTTTTTCACGTCCAACCCAAACATCGCATCGGGTAAGAAAGGGAACTCCCATGATTTATTACACTCAATTGTTTATGAAAATATTTATGGTTAGATTTTTTCATAATTTTTTTAATAAGTAGAGAATTAAAGAGATTTCAAAAGACTATATGAGTTTTCAAGTAATCTCGAAGGGTTTTAACAGATTTCACAATTTTGTTTTCCATTACTTCAAAATCTTGCAACTTTTAAACATTTTTTTGTAATACTTTAAATATCTTTGAAATAGCTTACAAATCTTTTATATATTTTTCGGTATTCTATTAAGATCCTTTGAAATTTTTTAGTATCATTTAGTATCATTTCTAAAGATGTCAATGAATTGAAGAAATTGAAAGAGATTTCAAAAGATTTCACAGGATTTTTATTAATTTCAACACATCTCAAAAGTTTTCAAGAGATATACAAAATTTTAAAGAATCTAACAATATTTTTTGTTATGAAATTACTTGAATAAACTCTTGAAGCTCTCTTAAATTTTATCAAATACTTTAAAATCACATGAAATGTTTTGAAATTTCTTCAAATATCCAAAAATCTCTTGAAATCCTTTAAGATTTCTTCAAATTTTTTTAATCTGGTGAAAGCTATTTAAAATTGTTTGTAGTAGTTTTAAAACCTATTAGAATTCTTTAATATCATTTAAAATACTTTAAAATACTTACCAAATATTTCAATTACTTGAAACTCATCTGAATTCTTTTGAAATTCTTTTGAAAATATTTAAAATCAATTGCAATCTACTGAAATTGCTCTAAATTCCTTAAAACTACTTAAAATCTTTTGAAATCGCTTTAAATTCTCTAAAATAAGTTGGCAGCTCTGATCTCGATTTTCGAATAGAGGTGGTGAACAGAAATCCAACCAATGACTGAAAAGAGATTTTGGCTTCAGATATTCGGATTTTTTTCTGAAAAATATAATGACTATTTAAGTAATCAAATATTACAAATAATGAATCCAGGAATAGTTTTTTAATCTTGATGGGGGATTGATCAGTTTTCCCTAGTTGAAGTATTTACCAGGGAAAGCGTGATGCACCATGTGAGGTCCTTGCCAGTTTTGAGATCAGGACCTCACTGGAACTGCGGCAAACTGGGCAGGACCGCACCAGAATCCCAACCAAATTTCTGCACGGGTAGAATAAGGAAATTATCCTAAAGAGAGATAGTCAGAGAGAGATTTAAAATTCAGTTTCCAGTGAGAATATAAAAACTAATTTGAAGTAATAAGAAATTAAGAGAAAGAATACAGAACAAAATTTTTTAGCAATAAAAATTGATAAATCTAAAGTATGTATATGTATTCTATTTATAATGATAGTTTAGTATATTAGTAAGTCTCAGGTATCTGTGTTTAGGTAACGGCACCAATTAGCTGTCAGAAACCTTTCATCTGACATTACTTACATGTATTAGTTTAGTTATTTACCTCAGCTAAAAGCCCCTGATGTTAATTACTCCTTTCGAATTTTTCCAATGAGAAAAATACGATCGGTTTCCAGAACGAAATGTAAAAAATAACCATTAATTCGCCCCATTGATTCCATCTCCAAACTATATAAATATTTGTTCATAAACATCATGATTGACATCATCCAATTATCCTAACAGTTCTAGGAATTCTTTCAATCAAAATCAACATTCAAAAAAAAAATGATTGATTACTATCACTTAAATTGATATATCGCCATTAATATAGTTCCATTGATTAAGGACATTTTTTCAATCTCTTCATATTCGAGTTCTACAACTTAATCTCAAAGTCAATTCTCTTGTCTCTTTTTTAAATCGAATCTCTATAGTTGATTGATCAAATAAATCAGAAGAAATTTGGCTGCTTGTTTTTAATCAAAAATGCGAACAGAATTGAGGAGAAGAAGAAAATTGAAAGAGATTACGATGCGGTGAGTTTTAGTAGTTAGATCAACTGATCGAGAAACAAAAAGTTTAACATCTAGATGTACGGGAATTTTATGATCAAATTACTGTACAAAGTTATTTTCTAAATTCAATGTTCTGAAAATTGAGGAAGAGCCATGATGAGAAAAAAACTAGGTTGGGAGTGTCGGAAATGATACTTTAGTAAAAAATAATGTAACGGGTTAGGGCAAGTCAATTCAAAATTCTTTAAAATGGGTACCACGACTACCAATACCAACACTTTTTGAATTATTTTCTTCTCTATCTTGAATTCAGACACGTTACTTAATTAGTAAAATTTGATTAAAACGTGGTTCCTAGCAGATTTCTACTGCAAAGATGTTGATGATCATGTTGATGATTCTTACCTCGTGAGCGCGGAATGCGCGAAGTCGCCACGTGTTATCTGGAGCCGAGTAGCTCCGCGTGCCGCATCCCGACCGCCTCCGAGTGTTCACCCCCCAGTCTTTTGGTCCAGGAAATGACGCACCTCTCTCGATCGCGTCGCCCCTGTTCGTCGCACGTCCCGATCGAACCGATAACAGTTTCAAAGCGAGTGGGACACCACCAGTGTTGATAAGAATACCGATAAGAAGCAAAGACACAGTTCACATCGCTCGTTTCTCTTCCCAGATCTTACTCAACTGGACCACAAAATCACATGTTCCTCCCACTGTGATCCAAGTTGACAAGTGCGACAAATTGCAGACAACGATCAGGACGGTTTAAAGATAATAAATAATAGGTGATGGATTGTTAATGGGGAAAAGGGGTTGATGGCAAGAGAGCGATAAGAGTTTTTTTGAAAAATCAAAGTATCACACGTGATTTATCCGCACCGCATTCACCCTCGAAGCACGAAAGTCGCAGCACCAGTCTAGGATTTATCAGTACTAGGTCGCTCTAAGTCCCGTCGCGAGGAAGATGTTGTGCCGACTGATAACCCGTCTAGTTACCTCTGGTGAGCCCCTAACGCTAAAGTCGCCGTGTGTAGCGACAGGTGCTCATGGATGGGAGGGGGAATCAAGAGGATGACTCGTGTGAGCGGAGGGGACAGGATATAGCTCGCAGCAGCAGCAGCAGCAGCAGCAGAGAACATCGCCAAGTGGATACGACGGTAGGCAGTCAGCCAGCCAGCCAGCCAGCAAAGCAGCCAGCACGAGCAGACCGAAGAGGGCAACGACACCGCTGCAAGAGCCGCTCGCCGGGCTTCGACACATTTACCGAAACGCGATTCTCTCCCTATCTGTCTCTCTCTCTATATAACTCTCTCTCTCTCTTTCTCTTTTCCTCTTACCCCTTCCGATCTTTTCCGAAGCTCTTATTCTTTCTCTCTTGACCATTCTTTATTTCATAGATATTCTTTATTTGCAGCCTATGCTCAATCTATAGCAGTCCCGGCATTTATGGGACTCGTATCATTACTAGTAATGTTACCATTGATTACAATTTGTTCCTCTGGGTTTAATTTCCAGAGCATTTCTAAAATTGATTCCATGTAATAGCAAAAATTCACTTACTGTTTTTAATTGGACATCGCTTCAAACCTTTTGAGACTTCTTGAAAACCCCGCACGAAACATGAAATTAATTTTAATCACAAAAATCGATAGACAATTTATAGAATCTGTTGATACAACTAAAAATGCTTTTCGATATTTTATAGGTTATTAAGTAATTTTAATGACTTTTAAGAGATTCAAGGGATTTTACAAAATTTCACTGGGTTTTAAGGAACCTGAAGAGATTTAATGAGATTCCGTGGGATTTTGAGTAATTTTAAAAGATTTAATGATATTCGACGAGATTAATTTCTAGTTTTTTTGCACTCCTTTGTCCTTTTGATAAAAAGATTCAGAGAATTTTTAATTTTTGAAATAAGAAAATTTCAGGAATCTATATAAGTTTTGTAACATTTCTTAAATATCCGTATAACATGCTACAAAATCTACTGAAATTACTTTAAATTTCGTAAAATCTCTTGATATTCCTAGATTTTCATTAAAATTCCACAAAATATCGTTATGTTCCTTATAAAATTATTTGAAATCCTATGAAACCTTCATTATTAAATCTTCTTTCGTAAAATCACTTGAGATTCCTTAAAATTATTTAAAATCCTATCAAATCTCGTTAAATTATTTTAAATTATTCAAAATACCACCAACAATAATTGAATCGCTTAAAATTACTTAAGATCCTACAAAATATCGTGGCATTTTTTAAAATTATATAAAATTCCATGAAATCTCTTAAAATTTCTAGAAATGCCAATAAATTTCGTAAGTTCCTTTCAAATTCCTTAATATTATTCAAAATCTCATTAAATCCCAGAAAATCTTATGAAATTCTTTTAAATTTCGTAAAATCCTTTAAAATTCCTTGACATTATTCAAAATACCATGAAATTACAATAACTTTCAAAAATCCCGTGAAATTCTTTACTATTTCTAAAATCTCAATAAACGTAAACTTCGTATTCTCTATCTTAATATACATTTTTTAAGAGCAATAGTTTTGACAACGAAAATAATCTGAAGATATAGTTTTCAAATTTGGCACATATTCACACAAATCGCGCAATTTCTAAAAAAAATCAACCAATCTTGGTACCATATCTTGGTAATATCACTTAAAAAATTTTTTAAGAAGTAATTTTAAGAAATATAACGATACTTTGTGAAATTTTAAGAAAAATCAAGGTATATAAAGTGATTTTACAAAATTTAAAGAAATTTCACTAGATTGTGTAGGATATTAAAGGGATTTTAAGGAATTTTATTAAACTTATTGAGATTCGTGAAACCCTAAAGAATTTTTGAAAATCGCATAAAACCTCTTCAATTGTTCTGTAATTCCTTAAAATTTTTTATAAACAATGTAAAGTACTTTGTAATCCCTCGGAATCCTTGGAAATCTTCTAAAATGAATTTGTAATGCATCTATACCACATAAATGAGTCATCCTTAAAGTTCCGGATCAATCTTCCGGAACTGAACTCTTTGCTCTTTCATTTTCTTATCTATACAAAAGCACAGTAGATTTAATGATGCTTCCTTCTCACGCTTGCAAAGTATACAGTAAGTGAACCCTTATCACTCACCGAAGCGATTCTTCCGACGAGAGCAGACATGAATGCAAACCGCCGTTAAATGTTTCATGTGTGCCCATGAATTCTGCAAAGTCACGGTCGCACGGATCAAGAGGATGGATTTAGGAGAGATGGGGATCACGTGCTCGTAGTATTTTATAAGGAAGAGTGAATGGGAGTGAATTTTTTAGAAGCTGACATTGCCAAAAAATATATCACAGCCGATAAATTGGCTGTTGTACATTTTACAAAGTAAATTAGTTGCCCGAATGAATGAACTTTCCTTGAATTAATTAAGGCATGGAATTAATGTTGACAATGGTTGATTTTTTATTTTTAATTATCCCTCCTTCTGACCTAGGGCCGTAGAGAATTTAAATTGTATAATGAAGGGGGGTTACTCTACTTCCTCAGGATAAAGCAATAAGAAATAACGACCTATTATGCACTACTTCTTAAGGTTCAGATAACAGATAGCAACTACCTATCAAAGCAGTAACTACTAGGCATGTAGTTCTCGAAAATACCACTTAGTCCTTAGCCATAGTACACAAACCATACTTTGCCTCTGCTTATTCTTCTTCCTGATAGTTGACTTATAGTCTTTACGACCTTTTACCCATTTTCTCTACTAGGAACTCAAGATCCCATTATACTAAATTTTTAATTTTTAATTTTCTGAACATCGAAAAATAGACTTTTCCTGTAGTATCTCAATTATCTTAAAATTTATCATGAGGCATATGCCTCAATATTTCATTAGACATAGCTTAGAGCTTTGCATATTCTCCATGTTTGCTATTACAAGGATACAAAGATGTATGATCTCGAATGATATGCTGTGAGAACATCGTACACAAATCGCCTATGAACCTAAATCATGAACATAATTTCCAATACGTAAATTACGATGTTGTAAATTTAAATATCATCTTGAACATGTACTTCATTAAGTGCGACTTATAAATAGAAATGGATATTCTTGTCCAGTTAGCTCACTCTATTATAGTATTTTGTCAAACTATTATGCATAAATGTTAAACTGACATAATTATTAATGAACAGTTACACTTAAAAAAAAAAAGCGCGGAGCTCAACGAAGGAGCATCAATCGGGAAAGACAAAAAGACAGAATTGATAGTTTATTATTATTAATTTAGACATGAACTCTGAATCTGAATCTTGAACCAGTCTCTTCAAGAGAACAATTATCCACTATTCTTGAAAGACCTGAGTCATCGCCCTGATTGCCTTCGGATGCTTTATAGTTCGAATTGTGGACACCCACCTACTGATCCAATGGTATTGTATTGATTTTTGATACAGAACCAGGGATGGTTCCCAGTGTCGAGTTGGTCATTCTCGATCGTTGGCCCCATGTAACCAGCTGTCCCATATTCCACAGCATCTTTTCTCCCTCTCTTTTCTTCATTTTCTTCCTGTCTGTCTCTATCCCTTTCTCTCTTCCGATCCTCGTATCTGTGAAACCTTAAGTATAGGAAGTTCTCGAGAGTTTGGCTCGTCCGCATTTTATGCACCTGTGTCATTAGCAGCCCCACGATCCTCAATTACTCATCTCGACACGTTGCTGAATTTCTGACTTCCTGAACTTCTTTTCTTCATTCCTTATTTGATATTTTACACCATTAGATTTGAAGAGTTACTGTTATGTGTATCCTAATGATTCTAAAAAATAATAACTCTCATCCTGTGGTTCATTTCTTATTATAATAATCTTAGACACTTCCGATTCTAATCCGATTTGAAAGGATCCACCTCCGTGTCCTTGAAAATATTGAATCAAACACCTGGGGATTCTCTCATGCCTATGGACGTTACTCTAACTATTATAAGACTAGAAATATTATACACGTCCTATGGCGTGCGGGAAACATTGCGTGGACAATTAATAGTATAATAAAATTGTAAATTATTACTGAAACATCAACACGACGAACGAACGGAATTAGTAAGGTTAATATATGTAATTAGGTGTCTTAATAATAGTAGACTAGGCCACTAATTATATAATTGGCATCAATGAAATTACCAAAACCTTTTATAAGAATAACAGTACACGTCCAGAAATATATTTATCTCATTGACCATGACCCTAGAATAGCGAAAGGCGGCTTGTGAGAGTCGAAAAAGATATTTTCTGTTTTCAAGATCAGGTGCTAAAAACTCGATGTCTCCAGTGTCTTCTGGGAACGATCGGGGTCGCAGGACTGTCGAGGCGAACCACCATTGGAAGAGAAGAGGGAGTGAGGTGAAGAGTCCGTCTCTTAACTGCCCTAAAAGGCAGTTCTTCTCTGCTGCCTAGCCACTGTTGTCTCCAGGATTTTGTTTCACACACCGTACAGTAAAGCCCTGTGTCACACTGAAGCTTTCCAGGTGGATTTTGAATTTCCCACAGAGTATAAACGAAATTTCATCAAAAATAAACCCAGGCCTTCTCAAAGTGTCATTCTTTAGAAATTAACGTGATTGATGATATCTATGTATGTATTGGAGGATATGATTTATGAACTCTGATATAGACACATCAGTCACTTTTTATTTTGATTAAACCATTTCCTCTCAAGTCTAAAAAAAGGCGTCTACAAATCAAGACTCATTCAATTGTATGAAGCTTAATTGTTCACGAAATTTAAAGCAACCCCGACTACATAAATCCGATTAGGATTCCGCTAGAATTCCGCGAAGATTCCAAATCAAGTCCCACTTGCACCTTCATTGCAAAACTGTTATTAATTGCTATCCTCGTTCATTCATCTTACCAATAATCCTTATCCACTCCTATTCTACTACTTTCTACCTTATTCAGTTCTGTTTCTCTTTTCATCTAGTTACAGAAAAGTAAGCCAATTTAATGCTTACTAATGAAGGACATCCAAGCAGAAATCGCACTAAAAATAAAATTAGCACATGAGTTCAGAAAAAAGACTTTCCATCTCTATTGCTGCTGATAAAATCAGATGCTTGATATAAATAGCAAAGATTGAAATATAATGATGATGTCATTGCAACTTAGGAAACGAAAAATGTTTTATCAAATTGGATCAAGAGATATGCAGGTACTGGAAAAGGTGAGGCTGTAATTAAAATAATTTCTGATCTATAGCTGAACATTTGCGTGTCTGGGAGTCTTTTTTCGCAAGAGTATCAGCTTGTAACGTGACGTCGTTACAACTGTTACAGGTAAATCGGTTAATCAGGTGCAAAATGCATAAACTCACATCTGTTACGTCGCTATGCGTTAGCCATCGAAATGAAAGTCCGTTAGTCAAGGGGAAAGACGAATACGTGCAGGCGGATAAATCGACGAATGCACGTCGCCGTTTGAGTGGCAGCCTACTATTTGTGCAGCTCGCAACTCCGCGTCATCCATTACTTCGCATTAACAGAGTGGACTGCTTCTTCTTCTTCTTCATTTTATCCTTATCCTTCGTCTTCTGCCTAGACTTCTTCCCCTTACTTAAATACCCAACTATATCCGCGACCTCGCAACCTGAAAGAGGATTTTCACAGTAAATTTTATATGAAAGAATGGAAAATAAAGAGGGAACTTCTGTCAATGTGCAATTGTGCACGCAACATTCTGAACTTATGACTTCTTCAATTTGTGAGTGCTAGTCACGTTCCCGAGACAAAAGACATCATTCTTTATAGAATTTAGAGAGAGAACCTAGAACTGGAAACCGGGAGTTTGCCCACAATTCATTTCCACTTGACACGCCTATTTTTGATGAATAGGTTCATATTCTTTGATGAACTGACAAAAGATCTTTTGCATAATTTATGAAAACGAATAGACTGAGAATTAAAGGTTTTTAAAAAAAATAGACTGGTAGATATTCACCTGATGTTGCCTAGATTTCAAGGGATTTTTAGGGAGATGATTTGATTTTATGGAATTTCAAGGTATTTTAAGAAATTTCATGATATTTTTAATGATTTCAAGACTACTAGAATAATTTTAAATGTTTTTTATATATTTATATGTAGTGTAGATGTCATTCCCACGCTTATTCCCAGCGATAGAAAGGATCCCGCACTAAATATACAGTAAATGGCTTTTTGTGAAAAATCCTAAATAAATTTTTTTTTGTATTTTCGAACCTGCAAAAATAGACAGTTTTTTAAAATAAACAATTGTCAAAGTTTCAATTTTTACATGAATTTTAATAGGAAAATGCTTATTTTAAGTGCATATCCACAAACTATAAATATAAACAGTTTTTTGGGTATACAGCATGTTTTGGGGGTGTTTTCATACCTTAAACATCCAAGTATGGAAATCATCATTTCTTAGTAACTAAAACCACTAGAGATTTTTTATTCAATTGTTAGGGTATGAAATCACTTTCAAATAAGTAGAAGAATCGTGCAAAGAATATGTCTTTGAACTTTTTTAAAGGGTCGTTTAATCATCTCTTAATTAGAGAAGCAGAGAAATTAAAATTTCAAAAATAAATCACCAAAGATCAGGCCTACAAAATCACTTTAAAAATACATAGGAAGCATCTTTTAGCACAACTTCCATTAGAATTTATTGTCGGGATAGTTTAATCATCCCTTAATTATTGAAATAAGAAAATCGATATTTTATGCAGATTAAAGCACTAGAGATTTTTTTATACACTATTGACCAACCAAGTTACCTTTTGCACAAATTTCATCGTCTGCATTATGAGAAAGCTAATTGCATTGCAGAGAAGATTGGATTAGGTAATTTTGTCCCTTGATCTCTGGAAATAACGCGTTAAATAGTCGTGGCGATCTAATTCGCGCAGAGATCATACATTTGAACGCTGACATTGAGTTCGAGGTCTCGAAGGATGATTAGAAACTGCTCGTGCTGAGTGAACGCACGAGTGAGCAAAGTTTAAACACAGTGAGTCCGAATCGACCAGAATCTGTGTCGACGATAGAACGCTGCAGGAGTCCAAGAAGACTAGGTACGAGAATCGAAGTAACGTTATATCCATTGCGTATGTCTGGAATATCCAGCGCGTTTCCGCAGGCCAAAGAAATATGGCACTTCCGGGAACGCTATGCGAACCCTCTCATCTTGAAGAAAGAATTAATCAAGGCCGCAGTTCGCCTAATTGAATTAGTCTCTGAAATATGAGCAGCAATTTATCATCAACTTCCCCTGAAAATGACGTATAAAGTCTTCATTCTTCTGTAATTTATATAATTGTGAATCGCAATATGTTTTTAAATTTTTCCGCATGGTAATTAGAGCCAGCTTGAAAATTACAACCATGTACATACAAAGATGAGGACATTGAAGAGACATAAACGACAGGAGACAATGAACACAAGTCGTTGTCTTCATCACGCTTTAAATCTTAAATTTTATGTCTCACGTTTTCCGGTGATTAAGGAAACGTGGAAGCTTATTCACGATTGGAAAGATATTTGCAAGACGTCTTGAGGATAAATTGATGCGTGAAATGGCAACGTAGACATCGCCTCTCTTACCGTTAATTCTCCATGCGGTTATAAAGAAGCCGCCTTTGAGGTGTCTCTATTTTCCAAGCAAGCAGACCCACGTTCTTATGTGCCAAGCTTGTATATGACACCGAATTGGCTACATTGCAAAATCACTGTCATGGTCAGGTCCGCAATGCGTCCCAAGTTTCACCATCTGTGTTTGTCGATTGCATGACGTGTGCAATAAAATACTTCCTCGCCTGGCGGCGCTTCTCAATTCGAATCAGATATTATCGTCGTGTTATTAATTGTTCCTCTATTTTTTCCTGCTGTCTAACGCTTGCTTCGATTTGCTCACCCCATTCATTTCGAACTACACTCCCTGAAAAACAAGTGAAAAGAAAGATCTTGAAAATTCAATGGGAATTATGTTGTCCTAATGGCGAAGATAGATGTTCTTGAATAATGTTGATGAGAAATATAATTTCATTCCACAACGACGGACTGAGAGTACAAGATAAGAAAGTGGTTTATTAATTATCGCATGGGGTCTTTGAAATCGGCAAAACGATTACAAAAATTTGATTCAAAAAACTAAATAAAAAAAACTGACAAAATTGACTAGTTCAGAAGTTCGCGCAGCGCCGGCCATGACTATTTTTATGCAGAGGAAATTTTTATTTAAAAGTCGAAAAGCAGGTAGCTGATTAAAGAAAGGGGCAAGCGGAAATCGTAAACGAATATTCACTATCCCATTCAGGAAACAAATTAATGGCACCTCTGACTCAAACGTTTATGTACAGCAATCACGAATTTTACAGTCTCGTAGAAGATAACTTTATGCAAATCTTTCTATAGGTAAGTGCATAAGGAATGCAAACATTTTCGCTGTACAATATATTATTCAGGCTTTGATAAGGCATTGAATAGTCAATGCGTACAATACTATGGGCTTAACTTAACTATTTAACTTTATTTCCCAGGCTTCGGTATTGTAGCCTCAAAAAGCCTGATGTAAGTCCTAGAAGCAGAATTTCTATCAGCATGCGATACAATTAACCACTGACACGTAATATGTTCATACAAACATTAAACTTTTTAAACACGTGCACGTTTGCATGCTTCTTGAATGATTCAAAAGTATATGAGAATATTCTGTTTTTTCTTCTTATTTTGAAACATATTTAAGAATTCTCTGTTTTGACACCGAAAATAATCTGAAGATATTTTCGAAATACATAGTATCTGTTAACATCACTTTTTTTTAGATAGAATCTGTCCTTTTAGAATCGCAAAGAGTGAACTGGTGTGTAATAAAGCATACTTTCACCTCTTTTGCTTCCAGCAATTTTCTCACTACTGCTGAGATTAAAAGTATCCAGCAACTTCAAAGCAGCGAATCTCGTTTAAAATCTCGTTTTCGACAAGTTGATAGCATCTAGGTGACACTTAAGAAGATTCCTACCTTGGCAGAAAAAAACAGAATCTCTTCTTTCAAAGGAACCGAAATGAAAACTCACGTAATTTTTATATGAGAATCCTAAAAAGAAAATTGAATTACAACGGGGAATCGCCAAAGTTGTCCAAACGATTAGAAAAAAATAGTAACCTCTTGTACTGAAGGTTTCAAATACCCATATGTATCTTAATGTCTAGTTGCGAATTGACAAGGAACACGATACACGAGCGGCGGAAATCTAATGATTTTAATGACCGACGATTCTATGAATAAGGTGGTAATAACAGCCAGCGGGCTGCTCGTCAGGCTTAATGAACCTCCACTCAGACAACCAAGTGCTTCCACTTTCCACCTAAGTAGAGAAAAGACTGAAGACCATGAGGCCGAAGTAATGCCGTCCTTTTGATATTATCACTATATTATTATTCGTGATAGTATAGCACGTGGCAAATATCTTTAGGTCGTCTTTTTAATAATTTCTCGAGGGAAACTTTCACATTAAAATCACGAAACTGGATTAGGCTAAGAAAATATAGTTTTGCCTGCAGATCACGTTTAGATACATGTTCGAGTCTTGTATCACATATCTGCCTATATCGATGACAGGAGATTGTCGAAGCCGCAGGCGCGTGTGACGCGCATTTTAAATTATGCTGGATCGCCGTGAAACAGGGTCAAGCGTCATTGTCTTCTGCAGATAACGGGGCGACAAATCTTCATTCGGCAAAAGTCGCATGTCAATTTGAGTCTCATACGCTTTTGGAATTCGCTAAACACGGCCTGCCATGTAGAAAATTCATCTCCGAGTTCACGAGCTGCTACACGAGCTTCCGGTCTAGGGAATTTCGACATAACCGCCCCCTTCAAAAACGTTACACAGAAAAAACTATAGTTAAATTTTGTGGCAGATAAAATTTTCCGCGCTTAAAGTTTATATGCTATTTGTCAAAAGTTTATACTTCGATGGAATAAAAACCGTCGTCTGCTGCGTGCTAAAAACGGTAAAGTATTAGCAAATTCGACCTATAAATTAGGACACCAGATTATTAGTCTTACCGCAGACGAATGAAAACGTATTTTGACAAAACTGATTATCAATTTTTTTCCTAATTTTTTAGTTCCAAAATTAATTTCTTAAATAATACAAATTTCAAGCATGAAATAAAGTCGATAGAAATGGTGATTGTTCAGAAGTAATTTTTTAGGATTTTACGATATTTCTAAGTAATTTTAGGAACTTGTAAAAGATTTCATTTAATAAGATTTCATTTGGAACAATATTAAAGAATTTAAAAAAATTTAATGAAATTTAACATTTTAAGGAATATTTTGTAATTTTACGAAATTTGAAGAGATTTAATGAGATTTTGAGTGACTGAAAAATGATTAAGAATCCCTTATAGTAATATCCTGAAATTCCGAGGATTCGTCATGCAAATATGTACATATACCATAAACCTACAGAAGCTTTCGATAAAGTGATGCTGATTATATTATACATAAGTTAATTACACAGAAGCATTTTGTAAGGAGTCTTAACACCTCGTAACTGCACTTGCGGTTTGTCCTGATGCCTATACTTGCATCCGAGTCAACTTTGTTAGTGTATCAAATGCAGTTGTATTAGCTTGACTGCATAAGATTGATCTTAAGTACCTATATATACGCCAAGAGTTTGCGCACAGTCGTGCCATTAATTAAGTATAACGGACACTACCACTTTAACCGTATATATATTATCTGAACGTGTCACCATTACCGCGAACGTGAAGAGCGATTCGTCGCCGATTAATTCCAGTAGAATCTTCAGAGTTGCTGTCGTAAAAAATACTTGAGAGGTCAAGGTTACAACGAGAAGTTCACACACTCAATCTTCACATATATCTTCAAGATATGGATAAAATTATTCACGAAATATGGATCACTTTTAGAATGGAATATAAGTAGAAATGGTTCGTATTTAATAAGAAAGGAAGTAGGAAAACTACCTTATCTGGGGTCAGTGTTTCCCATTCTTCCCCTATGTTGACCCTCCTTATTTTTTTATCTTTCTGTGGTAAATACTTAGTCTGGAGACTTGCTCGAAAAATTTACGATCTGGTGAACTTTGAAGCGGTGAAGTGGGCGTGATGATCCCCTATTTATGAATTACGGATGTTTAAAGAAGGGCTGTTGTCGTATATGATTGTTTTATGTGTTTGTTTCAATAAAAAAAATCTGCTCAAGAATGTGGGTAGCTACCTTGAATAAACCTCGCTCGTTCATTTTTTACGAGCATTTCATGATCGTCAAACTTCAGCTCAACTCACCTCCCCATAACTCTTGATTCCCGACCTTAAATAATCACTGTTTAAGCGGCTCTCACCAGAGCCATGCCCAGGTGAAAAGGTGGATGGGTAGAGCGCACATACTAAATGGAAATCCGGATTCTGCGTATCCAACACTTAAAATTATAAACGTTTAACGAGTGCAGCGTGAGAACTCGCCTTCCCAGCTATAGAATGTGGACGTCGTGCACTCTTAGAGAGGGAAAGAGACAGATCGCATGTACGCCTCTGAGAGAAGGCGGATAGTCAAGAAGAACTAGTGCTAGGGGCGGAGGCAGGGCTGTAGTCTTATGTTATTAAAAAAACTGACATAAAGTACTAATAAACTTTCACGGTAACCCCAAGTGGCAATTACCCAGCTGTTAAATACAAAATGAGAAATTTGACTAGTATTTATACACATACAATATATACAAAATCTCAGATACTTTTACTTTGTACGTATGATTTTTATGACTGCTAATGACTAATTTTTAATTCTCAAACTTCTCATAAACTTCTCGATAAAATTCTTAAAATCTAAAATAACATATATCCTACCACTGAATGCCTAAGATTTATATTCCTTATGTTAGAAAATAATGTAGAGAGAAATTGGTAATTTGCTCGAAATTGAAGTACGGTAGATGAGGTGCGAATGAGATACGAATGAAGACGAGAGAAATAAATTACCCTATATCGAGGAGGTGCGTATTGGAATCGTTATAACTGTACCTAGTAGTCTTCGTATAATAATTTTATGTAATTTGTAAAATTTTGCGGGAAATGTGAAGCTAGGGAGAAAAATTTTATACGTGGAAAACGAATATGGAGTTCAAGGAGCACGACATCCACTCGTTATGCTTATAATAATTCAGTGTTAAAGAGAAAAAAAAGCGATTCTATGGTAGTACATAAGAATGCAGAGTATACCATAACAAGCACTTCTGTTGAATATTTCCTTCTGAATTTAGAACAATTTTTTTTTCGTATATTTTGTAATTTAATGTGCTGGTATATTAAACTAATCTGCTTGAGTGAAAGCTGCATTGGGGATTGATCTGTAATTGAAAAGATATTTAAAATGTTTGAAGAATTATAATGATTTCTTCAATGAGTTTCTGATTACGGCCCTGGATAAAGCACTTGAGGATTGTAGAGAGGGGAACTGCATAGCATTGTGCAATGCTATGTCTGGTGGTTTTGTCTTGAGTCGCTTTGATTTCTTGCGCTATTTCGCTACGAGCTCTCGTCTTCTTGGAGACAGAACTTCCCCTACCGTTGCGACGCCGCACCTGCCAACTAACTAGTCGAACCTGATTAAACTCTGCCCTATGTGTCGTATGAGCCAGTGAAGCCCTAACATTCCCCGTTGCTCCATCCCCTGCTTCCAAAGAGTAACTTTTCTTCCATCTCTCCCTGGGCTCTCTACTCTCAATCTCGTATCTCGCCTCTCCTTGTCTACCCTCAAGCTTGTCGTTGTCACCGGACTCTCCTGTGCCATCACCTTATCTGACCAGCTCACGATTTCATTCCTTGGACACTTTGTTGCCTGGTTGCTCTTTGTAAATGGGTAACTACTGAGACAAAAAATGTTGCAGCTGCGACAAAAATGTAGTCGTTGCGACGAGCGTCGCGTGTTAATTAGAGAGAACGACAGGACGCTCTGGATACTTAGGTCTTTTTTCTTTATTCTTTATGGCAAAGAACAAGTAGGCAACTGAATCTGCTACTGTACTGTTAGAAAGGTTACTAAGCTACTATTGTAAATTTTTATTAACTGGTACTAGCTTTAAAGCTCGCAATTGGAAGCTACATGTTTTAGAGTTTGCATTAGGATTTATTGCAAGCGAAGTGAAACGAGAAAGTCGGATTTTTTACGATCCGAGAAAGTGGAGGAAGATTTTATGGATCTTCCAACTATTTTTTTAGGTGAAATAATGTGTGGTCGGTTCTTATAGATAGTGTCTTCTAAATCAAAGTTATTTTAGTGAAAATGTGAATGCTTTGTACTGATCTGAGTGGAATTAAATGTAATCGCATATTTAGCGGAAAGACGTGCAAGATTGAAGAGGATTTAATGGGATTCCATGAAAGTTCAAATTCTCTTTACAATACTTGGCTTCCAGGAGATGCAATCCTTTATCATTAAGTTCCAAGTTCTCTATTTCTCCTCTCTTGTAACATCCCGAGCATAATCAGCCATCCATGGCTCATTCGTACTCGTCACTCTGTTCCTCTTTTCCTATTACTCAGATTATATATACCTGATGTACTCCTTACTACTGGTGATCATTGTACAGCTGATTCCGTGACTAATTGAGAAGTTAGTCTCTAATCTAAATTCTTGAAACCCCAGAGCTTCTGCATTCAGCCAACCTTACAAGTAACAATTTACCAAGTTTTTATAAAAAATATAAATTTTAGTCTTTCTAAACTGGATATCCAAAAGATACTAAAATTTCAATCTATATGGTTTATAAATTGGGCTGAAGTTTCAGACGTCTACTCAGACAACCTTTTTTTTTCTTCAAATATTCTCACTAAAAAATTGCTTTTATTTACAATAATTTTTTTATTGCAATAGAAAGCATGGGAAGTGTTTTTGCGAAAAAATTTTTCTAATTCTTGATGAAAACAAAAATTCACTGAGTAGATGTCTGAAACTTCAGCCCAATGGTTTATAATATTTAGAAAATGTTGTTTTTGTAAATACGTACAGTTGCATTATTAATTATTAATTATTTTTTATTAATTATATATGGTATTTTTATTTTATTTATCATAAAATAAGCAAGAAGCGCCTCATGGTGAGATCTTGTTGAACTACTCACGAGAAACGTCACTCGTTTCACAGTACCTTAGTCAGATGGCATCACATGTGTGTTATCGACTTTCACGACTACCCTTGAATTTAATAAATATTTCTATCATTCAGAAAATATAAAAATGGATTCATAATTTGTAATTAAAAATTATTAGACGCTGTTTTTTAAAAATATTAAACATTTTCCTGATGCTTTCGAAAGGAAGTCTCAGTAGAAAAATTCTCAACTCATTTTTTGAGCCAAAAGTTTTAATATATTGCTAATCTAGCTAAAAAATAGATTGAAGGATTGAATTATTTTCCATTAGATTAATTTTAAATCTCCGGCAGTATGTTGCCTGGAGTATTATATGAAAGAACATGAAGACGACGATAAAAAATTAATTTCAAGCTTGAGCTCTGGCTCAGAACTTATTGTACATAAAGGCTCTGTATAAATTACAGTTTGATGAAATATTCACTCCCAGGAACCAGGAAATAAAGGAGATAGAGAACTCAGCGGTAAGATTAAATATGAATAATTCGAATATTGCAATTGAAATGAAAAATTCAAAAGCAACACACTTTTTTTTGTAGGGAGGTGCTGTCAAAATTCCTTTGTGCGGAAGTTCGTGACATACTTACAACCTACAAAATTGACACAATATTTCTTTAAAAGCTTAATATTCTGAATTGTTTTTTGATATACATCAAAATTCGCAATTAAAAACTTCTTCAAAACGTAGAGAGCATGACATCTAAAATTCAAACAGAGTTTATAACACCATGGAATCAGATGAGAGCACGAGAGGAACTCTATCCTAAGATTTTTCATTGTGAAGTGGTTAGATAGATTTTTATTATGTTTCGTTACTGGTTTGTTAATTAATCAACCTTTTAAAATGAAGTTTTAAAGGCAAATTAAAAAATTCACCTTTCTTTTGAAACCTTTTTCATGAAAGCAGTTTCTATTTGACTGCTGCATGACTCTCTTGAATTTTTTTCCTTTTACAGCTGGAACCCTTTGCGCCACGTCACAAGTACACCTACTTCAGCAATCAAAAGCAGAAGGAGAAGAGTGTCCTTGATAAAAGAACCGCTTATGATCGTCTACATGACATCAGTCCATATGATATCACAAAGGCACGATGCGATCGTAAAAAGCAATCCACTATTTGGGCAAGAATTCACGAAGAAAATAAATCTCAAAAAGTGGGATTCACTACATCTCTTTGCTACGGTAGACCAAACCGAAATCAGATTGATTTTCCTGAAAGCAAATTTAATCGCACGAGTATTATTCAAGATGCTTTTTATAGAAAAAACGATTTAAATTTAACAACGAAATTTGAGAGGGCAGTTTTAAAATATTATTAACAATAACGTAATGTATTTTTAATTTACTTTCTTACATAATTTCCTAGAAATAAATTGAAGCTTTCGAACTACAGAATAATCGAATTAAGTGCAGAGTTGCTTTTTATTTCCAATTAGAGAATATTTGATTGCAAAGGCAATTTTTGTTGCCCGAAGGAAAAATTGATCAGGAAGGTATCGCTGTGCCAGATTCTATTTCATAATCAACTCTTCGAACCTCGGTGATGAGCAGGCGGTTATGCATAATTTCATGCAAATAAGTTTACAATTTAAATTTCATGCATGAGGTTTGCATTCGGTCGTAAATTATTCAAGTAATCTGGTGATAATAGCTATTTACAAACTCACTTCTATTTTTCATTCCAATAATTGGAAATGAGTTTTAGATGAAAAGAGGTACCAGGTACGTGAAAAATAGATTACCAGAAAATTTTATACAATAAGTAATATATAAGTTGTAAATTTCAATTCGAAGATAATTTGATCCTGCAAAGTTCTTGAATTTTCATATAATTCTACATTTCAGCAATAGTATATCATTCCCCTAATTCCCATAAACATAGAAGTTAATATCTCTATCGTTATTCTAATTAAGAAATGCAAGGGTATAATAATTTACGTGATCTAATTAATTTATTATCTCAGTTGTGTTATTCTTAGATGTAAGTCGAGAAAGTTATAGAGTTGTAAAGTTCTCTCTTGATTGTTTTACGGTTCTTTGTACGCTATGGCATTTACTGCTTAAATTTAGCGTCTCCGCATTTTCTTCTGATAAAGAGATCCTCGCTTCTCAGAAGGAACGAAGGAACATAGAGGATGTGCCGTTATCAGTGTATTCATTTTCAAACCAGTTTACCCTTCTGAAAAACCTTTCTATCAAAATATTGGTTTCACTTCCCAATACGATATTAATATAAAACTTTGTTTCAAAATTTACGATATTTACTTTCGATTCCAATAAATTGCAGGATACACTTTATCAGAAGGTCGGGAGCTTAGGAGTAGAGGTTGCAAAAGTTCAGTGCGGATAATCCAAAATGATATACTTCTTATCGATCTCAAGTTTTCGATGTTTTCAAGGAAACGATTTTAAGGCGTCTTACAGCGTTATGTTGACCACTTTTCATGTATAAATTCAGTATTTATATCGTGGTTGAAAGATGGCAATTCCGGAGTTTGGCATTCAACCCGCATCGACCTTTTAAAGTAGTGCTTCACCTTTTGCAATTTAAATTCGCTAGACCAGGTTCCCTTGTATTATTAATGAAGTTCTATTATGTCGTCCCAGCTCAAGAGTGTCAGCGATTTCTCAGTCGTTGGGAGAAAAAGTTTACTGGGTCAAAAGCGTAACATCGGCATCATCCAAGGAGTTCGTATAAAAGCGGGGAATACCCCATAGTCTCTCAGAAACGCTAGAGGCATTTTTAGGGAGAGCTGAGGTATGTCAGAGGAAAGATTTTCTCCTAAAATTCAAAGTGTTAAAATGGCACGCTGTAGCGCTCATAAAACTGCTATTTCATAAATTTAGTGTATTTTATCTTTTTTGCTAGAAAAGCGATTTTGAGAAATGAAAATATTTTGTTACACCTCCTCCACCTTTTTTTTTACTTTAGAGAAGTACATGTATAAAATGGAGGTGCTGATATCTGTAAGGCATCAAATCAACCCCTTTAAGTCATTTCCAATTGTATTTTCTGTTTCCACTTCACAGTGAAAAGAGATAAGATCGCCCTAAACAAAAAGGGTCTTTCTTAAGAATAAAGCACTTCTCCAAAGTGTGACGTTGACTGTTAATTGGGTGTTGTTTCACAGTATCTCTATTCACGCGATTTTATATGCCAAGGTTGCGGTGACCCACTGCTGCTTTCTTTTCTGCCGTCTTTCCGCTTCACCCTTATTCATACAATCCAATTTGTGACCATTGAGGCGTTGAAAAAATTGAAATAGGTCTGACATGAAATTCAATACAGTTTCTTACTTCTCTTTTGCCAAGAAAGTCACTCACTTCTATATATTCTTAAGATTTTTAGATACATGATTCATTAGCAGAGAAATTTATCCTCGCATTTATCATTTATTTCAGAATATAAATCACATTGAAAATATGAATAATAAAAAGAGATATAAATTCGTGTAAGAGAGAACTTCATTTGAAATAAATAATCTGAATTTGCTAGAATTGATTCTTCTTTCCCTGGAGTTCATGGCAAGTGCAAAGTACTGTAAATGCAAATACTGAATTATAATACCAATGGAATGAAAAATAAAAGGATGGTGAAAGAAAACGACAAATGAATGAGAACGAACCAAGGGGTTGTAATTTCTGCTGAAGTCGTGGAGCAGAGGACATAAAGATTTTATATCTCTTCATCAATATTATAGGGTTGTTTGTGCGCTGCTACTGGTTACTTTACACTTTTGTTATCTCTTACTTCGACGCTCTAGTTATATATTTATGAGACTTCCCGTCTGTCACTTCCCTAACAACGAATTCTTGCCGAGATGCCAGCCATGAAGTTGATGCCTCGACTGCAGAGATTTCTTGTCCGACGCGCAATTTCCGCACTTGACAGATCGAACAGTTTCTCTGGGAATTGTTTCCCAGCAAACTCCTTTTGGAATCAAGAAGTTTCTTACTTTAAATTTGCATATGAACTCGTTGCTCATTTCTCCACGACCACAGCTGACAGCTTTCTAATTACTGATAAAAAGTCTGCACAATATGGAAATGAAACAGGAAAAATTAAAATATAATATATCAGAAGATAAATTTTTATTAAGTAAATAACGAAACAGATCTCTTTTAATGTAGTTTCCTGAGATTCTTTAAAGCGAGATAGTAAAATAGAATTAATCGTTCGCCAACAGACTTTATGCACCAAGTTCTCATTAAAACGAATGTCCATAATTTTGAAATGCGAGTTTAAAAAGCAACATATCAGAGTGGCATAAAAATCTGAGATTATTATTATAATGAAATTTTAAATATTGCATGAGAGCGTAAAAGTATCTCTTTATTTTTATGATGTCTGTTCCTGTAAAACTAAAAATCGTCTCAGTATCCTATGGCATTACTTCAAAGTACATTTTTTAGTGTAAAAGCTTTTTATATCGTGATATGAAACTTTTTAGAAGCCGAAAAATAACCACTAGACACAAATAACCTAGCTAATTAATTGCATTTCATTTAGCTAAGTGCACTTATATGTATTCTACTAAAGTATTCTTTGAACGATGATTAAGGTAAATTTAATTGAATATTATTTCGTTAATTATATGCTTCAATTATTTCAAGTGCTCTCCACTTTTGTTTAATTCTATCAATTTCGATACCATTCTATCCTATCCCATTTTCATAAAGATTGAACCAACTTCTACCCTCGTTTCTCAGTATGCCTGCGGCAATTTCCTCAACTCTATATTCGTAAAATCACGATTTTTGTTGACAGAAATGGCAAACATAATGAAAAAAAATATGTTATGAGTTGTGTTGTGTCAAAATATTGTAGTAGAAGTAATTATACCTACGTCAGACATGATCGCAATTAAGTAGTGCATTGGATTTTCGTAACGAGTGTCAAGAAGTAATTTCACCCTAAATTTTTATGGAAAAAAATTGAAAATTGACGGAGTTATGCATAATAAAGTGAAAAAGTACGTTTTTTCAATTTTTTTTGTACAATTTTTATTAATACTTAGAATTTAAAATTTCGACCGGATCAAATTGACCCAGAGAGACCATTACGTAATTCCTATGAAGTGTGACCTAAGCCAAAATATATTTTTGGTATTATAAGTAACTTTATGTTAGATTTGATCGGTGTCAAGAGTCCACCCCATTTCCAGTCAACATCAAGGGGTCTCAAGTAGTATAAATCATTTTAAGAGTGCCGTAAAGAGTGTCAAGTAGTATAAGTCAACTTAAGTCAGCCGATTCTTGACACAGGATAGAATGAGATGTCAGAGGCAGCAATCTCTATCCTCTATCTATATTTCTTTCCTCTTATCATCTCCTAAAAAGTAAATAAGGAAATGAAGCGGCAAGATGAAACAAATATGAAAATAATGATACTTGCGTTTCTTTTAAGGTTCGAGAAAGTTCGTTCCAATTCCGGTTGGTTAATCGCTATAACTTTTGAAATGTGACCTTTAGCGATGTACTTTCTGCGGCGACCAGTGTTCCTTTCCTAACGCCAGTTTGTGGGCTAGGGTTAGGAACGTGTCTCTATCACGAAGGCGCAGGCGTTTGAATTGCTGGCGGCAAGAGAACTCCAATGTTCTCCAGTATCGCGTCAACTGCCGCTGCTGAAGTGTGCACTTTATTCCGTTTCGATAGCACACCTCTCTTTTTGCATGATACATGCCCCCGGCAATCACCTTGAAAAAGCCGACGTTCATCAATTGACATTGCGCGCATCCCAATAAAAATAAAGTGATGATTTAATAAACTAAAACCTGCAACAAATTTCTAATTTACCTGACAATGTTTACTCTCTTCATTCACACATCACTACCCAAAAAATTATAATTCATGAATTCAAAAATATGTTAAACATTCACATTTTTCTCAACATTTTCCTCGTCTACATTTTGAACGATTACAATTAATTGAAATAATAATCCAAATAAGGTGAAGTGATGAGGTGCTTGTATCTCTTACGAACTTACTTTTAAATCTTTTTGTAAAATATATAAATTTATTCCTTCAATTCAACTGAAGTACTGATGATCTTTAATCAGAAGTGAAGTTTAAAATTGATGTTTGCACTTGGCGTGAAGATAATTAAAGTTCGAAGTTGAAAGTTCGATCAAAATGATTAATAGACTTTCAAGTGCTTAGTTCGTCATTAAAAGGGTTCAATCTCTTGAGAAATTTCAAATGCAACTATCGAAAGAAGTGACAAAAGTGTGAAATTGAAATTGAGTATGAATTGGTTAACTGTGTTTCCTGTGTGTGCAAGAGAAACGTCAAACGGATGCGGTGTACTGGTATCGGAAGTGGAAGCATGAGGGAGGTTGCATCCCCAACGTAATGGTGAGAGAAGCACACGATAAATTAGCGAATTAAGTGGCACGCGCTAGCACGTTCTCCCTTAAATGGTTTCATCTTCTCCAACCCAGATTCGTACGACACATCACTCTTCCTGGCATAATTTAACGTGGAACGTATTAATTCGACAGCTGAACGGATTGAAAACGTATCACTTTCAGATAGGGTAGCAATATCCCTGTGACGTTCAATTAAATTTTTGTTTATTTTTTATTCGACAGTGCCTCTATTGATATATAAATGGAAAGCATAAATTATAGTTTACTTTTTTTATTTCCACCATTTATTTACGTTCAAGGAAAATTAATTACAAAAATTGTCAATTAAAACATCAATAACAATCGCTTCGAATTGAA
>JAUESI010000015.1:985408-1003125 GCA_032275145.1 Synergus laeviventris | reverse complement strand
CCATTTATTTACGTTCAAGGAAAATTAATTACAAAAATTGTCAATTAAAACATCAATAACAATCGCTTCGAATTGAAAATTTTTCATATGATTGAAATGCTTCACAATTAAATTTGGAAAATGCAAGTTTTTAAATTACCTCAGTTATAAATGCCTTGCCAATTGAAGTGAATTGACAGATTGTAATTATTGTTCTGCATTTAATACTTCATGTTCCAATTGACAGATGGAGATAAAATTGGTTTATTTACAATATTTCGATTGATATGTGTTTTCTACATATTAAAAACACGACAAGTAATGAAAACAGAAAAACTTTTCCTCGCTGCGCAAAATGTATTTTATATTTATTTATTTACGAGAAAATTGGCTGAATATGTATGGCCCAAGTCACGCTTTTCATTTTCTCTTAAATTAACTGCAATATTCATTTTGAGTTCAGATGAAATGAGGAATGATGTAAAAATAGCAGAATTTTAAAGGGACATTTAATATTTACATTCCGAACCATTACATGGTTCTTTACAGGGTGGAAGTGCTTTGAAGAAATGTTCCTGAACTGAGAATGCAAATAGAATTTGAAGGGAACTAATAGATATGAATTTGATATGATATGAATTTCTTTACATTCAGTTATCTCCTAAAAAGTCGAAGTGAAATTTCATTAAAAAGTTCTAACCTTCAGCGTTTCATTATTTATTTTAATCAGAATAGTATTTAAACTCTCGACAGATTTTTAACACACTTACAGCAGCTTACAGTATAGAAATCGATATTGACTTTCGATAATCAATTCATATAAAAATTTCACAGAAATATTAGCCACGTACTACAAACAGAAATCAATTAGCACTTCATATGATGACATTGAGACACACACATACACTTGATCAATTACACTTTTTAGCTTCTTTTAGAAAAAAGAAAATAAAAGATAATCAAACATTTTAATATTTAACCTATTATTAAATAAATTCTAGGGAACAATTTATCCTTTGTGCAAAATTAAATTCGTATCTCTGCATGATCAATTAATGAAAATTGCAGATGAGTTTCGATCAATTGTAAATTCATTTCTCGTAATATCGAACATTCTAGAATAATGGAGTCAAAGCTTCAAATATTCGATTCATCAAGCGTAGAAAAAATGTTTATCTGAAAAATAACGTCATAAGTAGAAAACGAAAGTCGCTTAAAATTTATTAATTATTTGCAAAAAGTGACTTGACTTTATAGCAATATTTGAGTTTACTTAAATGCAAATAGAAGTCTAAAATTAGGGTCCCGAGGTTTTAATTAAATGAGTTCGTAGTGGCGTGTCAGACCGTTTAATTGAAAGTTCAGTTTATTCGGAAACGCAACTAACGCTCTCTAGATTTTACTTGGATATATTCAGAGATTGCATTTTTTGTAGTTAAAATATTTATAATTAAATGGTAATAGTCTGAGATAATTATTCCTTATTTTGCTTTATCTATATCCAAATATTGGCGACATATTTTTTGAAGAGAACTTTCAGAAAATTAGAAGCAATAAAGTTAGACCTAAAAACTGCATTAAAGAAGTGCAATATGCATTCTTTACTATACGCCTGGATTCGATTTTTTAACCCTTAGATGAATGAAAAAAAACTGCATCTTCAGGATAATTGGTAGTAGCTCGGAAGAAGCTCTTAAGCCACTTTTTTAATTAGTGAAGTGGATTTTGAGACGAGGTGGACAAATGGCGATTCGCAGTCATTGAGCACGAACTTGGGCTGACTATACGCATACATAGACTCCTGCATCCACTTAAGTATGTAGATTGCGAAGCACATGTGCTATTAATAGCTGATGTTCCATACTCACCCTCCCAATGTTCGCGAAACTAACTTCCAATTGTGAATTGTCGTTTTGAAACCTGACTACATGAACTAAAAAGTTAATTGAAATCACGTCAGTGGATTTCTATCGAATATGCAGAACACTTTCATTGCCTCAGGGCTGGTTCCAAAGTTTCTACATTAATTTACGTGAATCTTCTAAGTACCGAGTATTACCAACTTTCAAATATAAATATAATCAGCAATACAAATATTTTGGAATCTGTGAAAACAGGACATAATTATCATTACTATATATCATTTTATTCTCCGCATAAGGTACAATTCTTGCTGTATATTTAATGGGCATGCTATATTGTTTTAACCAGAAGCGAATCTTAATGTTTGCATATCATTAAGTAATATTTAATTAATCATAAAATACTAACAAATAAATTAAAAAGAACCTATCGCAGTTAAAACATAAATGAAAATTCTACCCGCTGCGCAGGCACATTCTCGTTGGACCTCGCGCGTCGCCCTCGGCGTTACGCGCTTACCGGAAAATATATGTTTTTAGTTCAAATACTTTAATTTTAAACGAAAAAGAAAACTAATTTACTTAATGTTCTATCGACCTTAAAGAACACATTCTCATTCAGGCACTCGCACTTAGCGTTCGAGATTTAATTTTGAAATCATTTAAACCATTTTTTCGCATTTGATGATGAGAATGCAAAAATCAGTAGGTTATACGAAAACAAAATTCGGGGATGCGTTTCCAACAATGAAAATTATCGAATTCCACTCAGCAAAGTGAGCATCATGTGCCTATGAATTTTAATGGGTTTGACTGAAAATTGTCAGGTTAATGTGCTTTTTAGCTCTTCGACCACTAGTTACAGTCATAATTTTCAGTACTAAAAGGCTTGATGTGCTTTATGCATTAGCATATCACTATTTTTATAGTTTCTTTCGTGCTTTGTATAAAAATCTATTTACGAGGAAACATCTCCTATTTATCACATAGCAATTGTACGAACAATAACGGTGTTAAATTCCAGAAGTTCCGCACAAGGGATAAACTGTTAATTCAGAAAGTTAGGGAAGATAATGTTAATCTGTTTTGTGCAAACGTGAAGCGTGATGCATGAACTCTGAAGCGTAAATTTCGATTCATGGTCTACACAATACTATACATGTCATAGCAAGTCGTAGCAACTTGTTTTGAAGATGAGGTTTCTAATCTGAGTTGAAAATGTACAAACACACATGACAAGGAAAGCACTCCCTTGGCACAAGTTTCACTCTCACAGGAAACAGAAATCCAACAAATGCAATATTGTCATACGTTACTGTACATAATTCTCTGATCTATAGACTTCGTATATTACTTGAATCCATCTCATAAATTCAGAAAAGTTGAAAATAAAATGTATGACTTATAAATATTCTAATTAAAACAGATTGTCTGGTTATTATACTTCTCAAACATATTTTTTAGAAAACGATCAATTTTATAGAACAAACATGAAGTAATATAAAAAGTTATGTTACTTAAACTTGCAACTGATTTTGTCTTATCATTGCATGTCATTTCTACTTAAATCTGCCCAAGCCTATTTTTCGTACGATAACGGTAAATAGGAATTTAGGTAAATATTTTGAATTTATGATAAAAGTTTGAAAAGATTTGCAAGTAAAATAGATGGAAATAAGAGTGAACGAGGAAACCACTATCGTATTTCGTGATGCATAGATTTAAGGATTAACGAGTAGAGTAACGAACAGGAATCGTAATTAGACTTATAAGATAAGCGAAATTACGATTACACGGGTAAAGTCGATTGAGCGAACTCGTTGTCTATATCCTTTTATATATATATATATGTGTACCATATATACATATCATGTATATATATATAGCTTCTATACACTACACTTACCTTTCAACTACCAACTTTGTCGAACCACCGTAAGCTGTGAAACGATTATTGGTGGCGTTATTGCGATTGTAAAGCTCCAATTTCCAGAAGTTACGTGCATTGAAGCATGTCGCTAAATTAATATAGTTATTCTCTATATATATACCTTTGCTTAGTTACTAAATCTTTGTATGAAATTGTCATTTACTTATAGGAATAAATCTATAAAAACTCCATAGGTTGCTTCTACGTAACAGATTGATTCTTCTTCAACATATCCAACTGAATTTTCGACTGTCATTTAACTAAGATTTGCAAAATTGGCGGATTAGAATCGATCGAACTTTCCATACTGAGTTCTGAATAGATGAGCACTAGAATCCGAAACCTCTTTCGAAACATTTCAAACTTCAGTCGAACCGATATTTCCTTCACCCAGACCAATCGATATTCGTACTCTGAAACTACTGGCGTTAGGTGTTGCAATATTATCATATGAAATATTCTCATGAACAAATATAAATTGCAATGATAATAAAACAAGGAAACTTTTGTTTCAGTAAATTACTCAGTCAGATTATTATATTATGTTATTATAAATATGTTTGAAAAGGTTTAGAATCGCTTTTGTATTCAAAATTGGGTAAGTCGGTTTATTATGCCTCATTACAAATGAACTCAAAGTAAAAGGGATGGAAAGGAGCGCATCAATACTCACAGTAATCTACGTGGTTAATAATTAGCGGTGAAGCTGTTTCCTGCCGTAAATAGGAAGTTAAAGGGTTGAGGAGAAGGTTTAGATTTCGAACATTCATCGATGTTTAAGTAGTCCTTGCTCGGTCTATGATATTTCCGTGATCCTTTCTCATAATTTTATAATTCTGATGCAAGAACAAGTTGGAAACATGCGTCCTAAATTCAGTACACGACGGTACACGGCTTATCATTACAAGCTTGGCGTGCAACGTTGCTTTAAAATATTCATCCATGAAAATGAAAATGGGTTACAAAATGCTCTATCATATTTTCAAATCCTATGTATCCTCTCAAAACTACAAATTCGAAAAGTGACGAGATTTTGATGAAAGATGAAAGTTTTTAATTTGAGAAGATAATGTAAACTGTCAGTGGATTTATTGTCGGCATTCTTGAAAGTAACTCAAACGTGGAAATGTAATTTTAGTTATCTCCAAGAAAGTCTTTCATTTACTTATTTTAAATTTCATTTTACTTATTTATTATCCTAGAACCTTCTCCTCGTTATTTCCTGCTATTTGTGCTTCGTCAGAATTAATTATAGCACTTGCAATGTGCAATATGAATTATCACATTTTTCTGTACTTCATACAATTCTACGTTTCAATAATAAAACCCTGGATTAAGTTTATCCAATTATTTAACCCTGGGAGTGATATATAATTTAGTAATTATTTTTAAAGCATCTCGTTTTCTAGAATGTGTAATAAATATCTAATGAGTGTAAGCATAGAACTTTGGAGAGAACTTGCAAACTGAGGATAATTGAAAATGTTTTTAATCACGTAATCTCCACATTCTCCGTGGCTAGAATATTTTAAAAAGGTAAACTTTCCATTTAGAAATATACATTTTTACATGAATCATCTTATACAAAATAATAAAATTATTTTTAGTCTGGAGGAATGAGAAAAGGGTACGTTATTTATTAGAACGTGTTATGGTGAAGCCATTATTTATAAATTTTTCAATTTCTTCAAGCTCCATTGATAACTTCTGAGAGCATAAAAGCACCTGTCATTATTGATCTGAAATCGATTTGTTAGGTAGTAGTAGGTACAAACCCTTATTATTTATTAAACTATATATATTTGACATGTACGTGTGTTAGGCACATACTTTATGCGATAACGGGGTCACTTTGGATAAATAATGCAGTGGGAGTCGTCACGAGAGGCACTGTTATCATATTTTCTAATCTACGATACAAATTTAGAAGCATTTGTGTGAAAAACAAGCAAAGAAAAGTTTATATCATGTTATACTTGAATGCATACATTTTTTTAATGAAATGTTTTCGTAACAGAATTATATTGGCCATTTGAAGTAATTACAATTCAAATATTTTATAATGTGGATGCAAAGATAAATTAAAGTAACTTGAAAGAGGTTTTAAAAAAAATTTAATTAATTTTGAACTCCTGATTAGTTTCATTAAAGAGAGTGTGCTTCTCTGAAATAATTGTTAAAAAGCTGTTGTTTGTCGTTTTGAATCGACAGCAACGATGCTCTCTTTTCCTTTGAAGCTGTGCCCTATTTTTCTTTCATGTCAGATTTTACTCTGGCCCATGACTCGCACGTCCATTTGGTTTCACACTTCCTCATAAAATCACTCATCCTCGAATTGAAGATGCCCTTCTATTGTGACCTCGCGTACAACTGATGTAGAGAGCACTCAACGGCAAAGCAATTCTCAACGCCACATAACATTTTCACGAGGCTGCTTATAAGAATCTCAATTACAAGATACTTCAATTACAAGAATCCCAAGATATTCTAAATTTAAAATATAGTTTTGCTGGTCAGCATGTTTTCATCATGATTCTTTTTTCTTTTTTAAGCATATTGCATAATTTTATTATAGGTCGTTACAAAAAATTTGAGAAATTTTTAGTCCATTTGGGGTTCCAGATTTTCATTGATTATTAGAAATTTTAGAAAAAATATACATACAATCATTATATCCTATTTTTCTATTTGTGTTCACCTAGAAATGAGGGACTTTAAATTAGTGCTTCATTGTTTCTACCCGGTGCTGTTAAAATTATGAAAACATAATAATCTGAAGTATTCTTGAATTTGACTGAAGAGTTGAGAGAGTTGGAGAGTTGAAGTATTTGTTGTAAACTTAATGAGCTTTTCCGAGAATTGCTACATTTGAAAAATTTATTTTGATTTCTCCAGCTCGATTTGTTACAAATTTCAGTGTTAAGTATCTGTTATAAATTATTTTCAAATGCAAAAAATATTCATAAAGTGATCTCTACTTATCTCAATTCTCTGCAAACATTTTTTTATTCTTTTTTACAATTTTTATGACTTTCTATTTTTATGACTTTTCCATTCTTTACTTTCAACCCTTTTCTTAGTATCAACCTGTCGAATTTATTGACAATGGAACTGACATATTCGAAAGTTTCTTTTATCAAAAATACGAGTCAATAGTATAGTATATATAGAAACCAGTGCTACTATTATTCTCGTGCAGTTGGAAACGAGAAAGAAAGAAGAACAAAATTTGAAGAGGACAAAATTTGCACAAGACCGTTTTGTTACAAAAGCGTGAAAAGACTAAAGGCACTAATTTGACTAATTTTCAAACAATCAGAAATATATATTCTTTTAAATGTAAACAGATCATGAAAACAAAAATCCATCTCTTTATACAGAATATATGCACCATATTTTGATTGAATTCCATGCATACTTTGTTCACTGTGTAAAATTTTGGGTTGTTCTGTTATTCTAACTAATTCGGAAGCTGGTATTCGAACACCCTTTTCATTAAAAGGAGTAAAAACGGGTAGAAATACAAATGAAATTACTTTCATTGTTTTGTACATTCTATTAAACGAAAAAATAAAGAAATAGCGTAATATGGTACAACTACTCATTTGTGGTTGCCACAACCAGAATTTTGATTGACAGAACCACACGTGGTTGTGGTAATTATTATTAAATAGCCAATAAAAATCCTGGTTGTGGCAGCCACAAATGAGTAGTTCTATCATATATTACTATTTGTGTGGTTGTCACAACCATAGAGTTTTTTCAGTGTTCTTTTCGAGCCTAATGTGTTTAATTTGAAGAAATTATTATAAAAAGAACTTACAAATACAGATATTTTTTTCGTGATGAATAAATGATTACTCTGAACTTCTTTAAGTTTCTTGACAGACATTCTGAAATATAAATTACGTATACTCCCATTCTTAAGCGTAAATGACTCCTAATACCTGATTAATAAATTTAAAAATAATATGGCCGTTAATTGTCAGCTGCTAAATCCGTATGGTCAGCCATACAATGAGGGGGTGAAATAAAACGGGCACTATAAATTACCTCGGTCCGATAGGTTGTACCGCTATTCACTTCTCTATAGGATACCAACGATTTTACGAGCACAGGGAAAGCTGACTCGGTGATTTTGCACTGATTGTATGAAATTTAATATCGTACCAGATGCCCAAAAGTATATTATACTTTTAATTGCTTTTGAGTAACTAAAAATGATATAATAAATGACATAAATTTTAAAGATTGAGACAATTTTAAATTTGATTTTGGTCTTCTGTTCACTCTATGAAGGAACTTTAAAGTTCTTGATTAGAAACAATTTTTAAAAAATTCGTATGCATCAAATGTATGAAGCCATGTGGAATAGTTAGGAAAGCCTAAATGCTTGTATCACTAAGGCAACTCAATAACAAAGTTGCTGTACACAACTTTATACTACAACGATATTGCTATTTGAATCACAGATTCGAATGTTCCGCTCAACTGTTCGAGGAAGATTATAGTGCATGACGACAGCTGTGAAATGGCAAAAGAGAGACAAGGATAGCTTCCAAATCGTCCAGCTTTTTTTAGTTTATTGTAAACTGTGATGCATGTGCAAATTGGAGAATATCGTACACCATTTTTGGTTATGAAGTAACAAAAATATCAAATTTTTTACTCATATCTGGATTTTTCAGAAAAAATATCGGGGATGACTATAAAGAAGAGAGAAATATAAAATCACGTTTTGTTTGCTTTATATGGAAATATTTTCCTAGCAGAGAAATAGAGTGTTCAAAACAAATATCAAAGGGCACGAATCGTGAAACTTATTTTAGAAATTATAAATTGGAAACATTATGACAAATCTATTTGACCAATAAGCTCACTGCAATTCCATTATTTAGGATAAATTTTGTTTATATTTTCATGAAGAAAATGCGGAGTTTAATCAACTCATGGGTTTATCAATTTCGTATTCGTCCTTGAGTTTATTCTGTTTCGTGTGGTCGCTTTTATTGGTGTTTGTTGATAGTGCCAAAGTTTTCAATCTTTCTTTTCCAGTTGTGTTTTGACTCTCGCTCGGAGAGGTCACAAACCTGAGAAATGTTCCGCGTTCGCGATATAATTTAAATTCTATTCTCTAATATTACTCATCCCGGGCGATATTTAATAAGTGTCTCTTTTTCTATTAGTTTAGTGTGTGATTAATTAGTGCACCCGACTCGAGTATTGGGAATTATGATCATCATGCCTCAAGGTTTGTAAAATTTAAAATTCAAGATTCAAATTTCCGCAGTGAAATTGTGTTTTGGGAAAATTATGTCAACTTTAACCTGAAGTTACCACTAAAATCGCATGCTTTTCATAATTAGGTTGAAAATATTTTAAATTGTATTATTCTCATGCTTTCCCTTAATTTTTATATTCGAAATCGAAAACTCTGTAATTCCATTATTTAGGATAAATTTTGTTTCTATTTTCATGAAGGTTACCCACTTTAATCAGCTCATGGGTTTCCCAATTTCGAATTCGTCCTTGAGTTTATTTTGTTCTGTGCCGTCGCTTTTATTGTCTGTTAATATTAGGACCGAAGTTTCCAATGTTTATTTTCCAGTTGTGTTTTGACTCTCGTTCTTTGACTATGAGTTTATTGTGTGATTGATTACTGCACCCGACTCGAGTATTGGGAATTCTGATCATCATGCCTGCAGTTTTGTACAATATAAAATTCAAGAAGAAAATTTCCGCAGCTAAATTGTGTGTAGGGAAAATAGCGATTACGTGTTTTAAGTCGTCGGAGATTGCTTTGGATATATAATACTAAAAGAAAATGATAGGGCGGAAAGAAAATGCGAGAATTTACAAAGTGATGAGGGACGCCCTGTTGAATTTGAAATTCTGCTAATCATTCTGGCCACGTCTCGCCATCTTACTAAACCCCATCCTTCACTTTCATTGAATAATTGAGTTTGCCCGTATCACCGATTAGCCGACATGTTACGACACGAGGAAACCGATCCATTAGAAGATCGCATAAATGGCCTGTCGTCTGCTTCACCTTGACGTGGATAACGTCGTTCACTTCTTTTAGAACCTCACCTGCATCTTCTATCCTCTGACCTCTAATCTCAACCTCACCCTACACCCTTTCACGTCTTGCTGTGCATTTAAATCTCCCGCCCAACGGGGAATACATTGCTACATGATTTACGATACCTTGAGTAGATCAATGGCTGGGTGATGCTTCACGAAGAAGAAGAGATGCAATCGATCTTCTGAGCTTTATACCTGGATTTCAAGCAGCTTTCTCACTTTCAATTTATATTTTTATTTAGAAACTAGGCAGGCAGCTTAGCCTTCTGCCGACCTCAGCCTCAGTTTTAACATTACATTTTTCATATTTTTGGATACGTAGGTTTAAAAATAGAAACTTCGGGGTGGATGCAGTATTAAGTAATATCCGTTGAAGGGTCGTGGCGCATATTCTTTCACATGCTTCCGATATAGTGATGAGAATGTAGAATGTAGATAGCCACTTGGTGCAGAAGAGTTTATTTACATATTCATCGATTCTTTGCCTTATATGGATATTGCGTCCTCGAGTGTGTTAAAAAGTCGAGGAATATATATCATATTGTAGTGTGAAACAAGTTTTACTCAATCAATCATTTCTTATAAATGAAGACCCGTTTTACAATATCACGAGCAAATATAAAAGCTTCAGTGTTGACAGTATCTTAAGTTTTAGTTTAGAAACGTCTTTATCGCTTTTAGAAGGAAGCATCTAAGAAATACCCAAGTGAATTTAAAAAAAAAAACATTTGTTTATAAAGAGATTAAGAAACTTTTCTGGGGTAGAATTCTTTGTATGAAGCTTTGTGATCTGGTACACTGGATGATGCATGTATGATCTTGGAATATTTTCTCTCCGCGTGCTGCAAATATAGCGAGCATTTACGGTTCACACAACAGAATGTGTACTGGAAGGCAGAGGCAGGCTCTTTTAGAATAAAAAGGTGTGCATGGTGTATTGTGCGTCTATAAAAGCTGGTGTTGGGTGTGACCACAATGTTCACAGAGGGTTGTTAACCATTCTCCAGTGGTGGCTTTAGACGTGTTATATTTATTTATGCTCACTCCACCATGACATATGTATCACGGAGGCGTTTTGAAGTTGCACATTTTTCTTCTAGAAAGAAATAAAGAAATGCATCTAGAATAAAAAAATCCAGCCAGACTTTTAACTACTTCTCAACTTTTGTTACTTTATCCGAATTTATAATGCACTAAAAAGTGACCATCATGACAGTTAAATATATCGCAAAAACTGATTCAAATTAATTGCTTTAGTTGTTATCGGAAATCGATTCCCAAGCCCCTCGGTGAGAATTTGACCTGAAAAATGTATTGAATTTCTGATGGGAAAAAGTAATATTAAAATAAAAGAGGTGAAGCTTTAAATCATTTTTTAATTACAAAGGCAAACCGCGATAGCACGCATTAAATGTTTATTGCTTTGAAGGTATCAAAAAAGTAAAAATAGTGTTTTAAGTAATAAATGTAGATTATTGTCGCCGTCAGAAATCTGAGAGAAGTTTGATGAAATCAGTGAAAATAGATTATCTCATTTCAAATTTTCATATTGGAAAGTCCTTTGAATATTTTAATTCTCACGGAAGATCAATTGTTAAGGGAAATAAAGTATTTCTTAGAATTTAATGCAGTCGTCCCTCAAAATTAATTTAACTTTGTAATAACGTTGCACGTGATGAGGATGGACAATCGAGTTTGGTACAGCAGACATTAAAGTTGGTTCTTGCATATAATCAAATCTTGATATCTCCAAACTAATAATATTTTAATATAAAGGACGGTGCTTTTCACTCCCCAAAGAATATATTATGAATATCAATCAAGTAATTGGAACACTACTGTAATTAAAATTCTATCACAAAAGGTATCTTCAAGAAATTGATTAATCAAAACTTCTAGATAGCTCGATACGAGGAGATTAAAATCTGCCATGAAATCAATTCATCACACTCATCTCCAATATTAAGGCTTTCCTCCTAAACTTTAGCCACTTAGGCAACACTGGTCAAGTTAATCCTTCAATAAGGGATGAGATAAATGAATTCCTGTAGCATATAGTTGTGAAACTTAATAGGCGTTGTTAAAATATTTCAATTAAAACCCAAGACATTTTTCTTTTTAATGTAAAGGATTCCGTATTCTTCATGAGTAGTCTTGTGTATTTTACGCAACATGGGGTTTTTTTTTTATGAAGGTCTGGTATTATCTGTACTGTCATGTACGAGACAAGAATATAAGGTGGGGTGTTTCTCTGGTGCATTGCACCATTGTATTCCTTAAGTGTCCTGTTAACCCCAAGAAATATTTTACGACCTTTTTGCAGCCGGCAAAGATATGACAGATACAATATCCGGGAAGAGTGGACGGACGATTTCACGCGTTTTTAGGCAATAAAAAAGCTGCAAACAAAGGTGATTATGCGACTACAGGCAAAACCATAGAATTCGTACCACTGGTCATAATAAATCAACGGTTTTTGTTGGGTTAAGTATTTGGCGTCCTGTTCAAACCACGAATCCCACTAACGCCGCCCAGTTGGCAACCTGCCACTTTAACTGGACTATATACATTTCAGCAATGACAAAATGTGTGATATTTTCGGCATCTTGTTATGAAGCTCGCACGCGCCTCCATGAAATAGAATAAAATTACCTTAAATCCAAGGGAAAATCATGTAATGAATGACACTTAATTAAAGTCTTAAGTTCTTCAGGTTTCTTAACATTCAGGAATATTTAAATTACTTACAATAATCTTCTTTAAAATTTCTTAAAATGCCAATAAATCTCGAGAAACGCACTTAAACTTTGTAAAATAAATTGCCCGTGTGGAAATTGCTCAACTTAGACATTTTTAAATGTTGGCCTCTTATAGAGGCTCTAAAAAATCACGCATCTCTATACTATGTCTCGTTGGAGCCTTACCTACAATGGCTGCCTACTTTCCCTTTTATTATTTGACACAAAAAATTCTAAATTCGATTCATTAGCGGTTAAATCCAAAATGAACAAACTACTTAGGACCTTTCAGGGGCCAGCTAAAAATTTCCACGCGGGTGAAATAAAAAGCACTAAGTAAATAGAATATAATAAAATAAAGACCAAATGGAACAATCAATATTGAAAATATCTCAATTACTGAACTATTATTTAAATTATTTAACAATGATATGACTTAATTGTACTTGTAAATATGTGTAGATAGAAATGGCATGATTTCATCTGGAAAATGTTACTTTTCAATCCATTAACGCTACTGATTGGATGTAAATCTTGATGCAAACTGTTGATTGTAAACAACGATTCTCGAATATCAATTAAATTAGCAAATAATGCAATTGTTCGCATATTGATTTAAGATAATCACTAGGTTCGATATTCAGTGCTTATTTTTTTTCAGAAATTATATCCAATAATCAAATATTGTTATGCATACTCGCGCAATGCTCATGTTTATAATGTTAAGCAATACTAAAATCTATATTCAAGAATCTGATGAATTTAATTAATTATAATTATTTAAAAGTTAAAAAACTTAATGCGGAATAATTATATCAATTAACATAGTATGTATAATTAATTAATTAATACTTTAATTGCTCACTATTGTTTATTGATGCGTATAAAATGAATCATTTTTAACACATGGAATATTTCAATCTATTTTAATTGTTAAGTTTATTAAAAGATATATATTTGTTTGATAAATTGTGGTTCTAATTATGATGGGTGAATCAGTAACAATCACGTCAACGATTTGATCTATTCCGCATAGCTATATCGATTACAAAGAACTGACATTGAGGATTGAGTATTTGGTTGGTTAACATCATGTTTACAAGTGAATGACATCGATAACCACTTCATGGTATGCTCGCCCCGAAAGTCTCGTTCCGCCAGTATTTCAGATCAGAGGAATGTCATTTATATTGACCTATCTGAGGCTAAAATTCAACTGGATTATTAGATGTATATTCAAAATTTCAATAGACTTAATAAAAACGTGTCAAACGCCATATATTTTTTCCTCACGCGAACTCTATTATTATTTGTCACTCTTGTATAATTATGCGACATTTTTTATCATATCTGCTGTCGTGTTGTTGCCAGAAAATTTGTAATCATAAATCTGTAATATGAAGAGGGTTGGAAAGTAGTTTTATGACACTCTTAACGTCCAAAGCTCCATGACACTTAATTCCTATGGGAGGAGGGGAAATATTTGTGCGTGTGAGATCGAGTAATCCACATTTCGTAATCCATTTCGTAATTCAAGGGGTCAAAGCCTTTACGAGTGGCAGGATGTCTTTTATGAAATGAGATTTTGTCTTTCATATGACGATTTTCACGTTTCAGATCTTCGAAAAAATTGTTTGCTTTAATTTGAAATCAACAGCAGTTTTAATGAATAATAATACTGAATATTCAATTATATTTTTCAATTTCACTGCTGCACATTTTATCACACAATAATAAAATTGGAGGATGTGTCAATATTTTAATTAATTCACTCTTATGGTTTACTACCTAAAGATATTTTTGTTTATAAGCTATGTTGATTAAAAAAGTGTATTCTCTCACTAATCAAACATATATTCGATGACAGAAAATTGTTCGTTGAATTGAAACACCCATTTATTCGACCGCGAAACCATATCTACTGCATCAAGTTCAACAAGTGTTTTCTCTTTATTTGTGTAAAGTCTCTTTACCATTTAGCAGCGTTTTGAAAAATCGAATTTTTGCTCATTTTTATATCAAATCTAAAATAAAAAATCACTGGAAATAATTTATTGAGATAGTATCTTCCCTCAAATTTCTTGTCAAATAATCTGGAAAGATGATTTGAAACATGGATCACTGACTTCTTTTATCTGTTGAAATCTTAAGGAATGCATTAAAATTTTACAAACTACCTATACTGTTTCTTTAAGGTTCCTCAAAATAATTAAAAATCTCTTAGAATCCGTTAAAACTTATCGAAAATATTGGAAATATTTTTTAAATTCCATACGAGTATGTTCTGTGGAAATCTTACTTATATAATATATGACTGAAATAATATAGTAAATTTCAAATTGACATAAGCACTGCAAATACGTGATGTAGAGTTTCATTTAAAAAGTAGATTGTCGTTTTGTTCACTTTAACAGTAATAAAAATTTGAGAAAAGAATTATCCGGGTGTTGTACTTTACTTTGTGATAATGTACAATGTAATCTGCTCAGAGAGGTTCTCTTTACGAGACCCCTTTCAAGATCCTATTTCTGTAGGAAGATAGCTTGTTCGGTACACGTATGTGTAGCTATGAAAGCTTTAACCCATCTTGTTTCCGGATTCCCTCGTCTCGAGCTGCGTTCCTAAGAAGGAGAAACCTTATACCAGAGTGGTTGAAGTTCACAGTAAATACTACACGTTGTAGCATGTGTTTCGTATTCGCTTTTATCCACGTGTCGATATCGAAATTCGCACTCGAGAAACAAGCTTCGTTTTTTCATTTTTGTTTTCTCTCTTGTGTGACGGCTTTTATCAATATTTCTCATTATGAAAATGGAAAAGACTAGTATTTTCTAACTCGAGGAATTGTAAATTGTTTTCTGAAAATAAAAAAAAATTAATTCATAATTTATAATTCATATGTAATACATATGTATTATCCAAGAGGGACTTTTTACTACGATTGTACGATATTTTTTTAACACCAGCATGAAAACGCCCATATTCATGCCTGTGCTAGAAAAAATTGCTAATAAATTGAATCCTTCCAATTTCAAACAGATATTTCGAAAAATTTCATAAATAAAAAAAAAGAAGCAACGCGTGAAGCTATATTAGGTCTTTTTTTCAGTAAGCTGTAAATATTTATGGCACTAGACTAACCAGGCCAAGCGTCTCAAATTCAATCGATGATCCTGCATCCACTCCACGATTTATCGCTTCTATGCTTAAATGTTGACGAAAACACAGGAACCATTAAATTTCGATGTGCCAAACATTGTCATAAATAATCTCCTAATAAAGTCATGTATTATTTAAATAGAATGAAATTTACAGAAAAAAAGGTTTTTTAATAACGTTCGAAGTCTTTTGCTTTTCAAGCTTTAATCTGCCAGATTTTTATCACTTCAGATTGCTACCATTCAGGAAATTAGTTTGGATTTTCAATTTTATTGATTGCACAGATTTGTTCACAAACCAGAGGTTTCCTATTTTTAGTCTCTGATTCCCAAATAAAAGGAAATAATATTCAACGAGCTTTATTGACTTTCAACTCATCCCCTTTAATACGCTCTAAAACGGTGGGACTTTAAGCATTTCATTCAAAAATTTTAAATGCGTTTCCTCATTCAATGGAAATTTAATAAATCTTGATAAAAAGAATGAAATTCAATTTTCCGTTGGAGAGAGACACAGGATTTTTCAATATTCATTTTCGACCCGAATCAGAAATTTATTGTCTCCTCTCCTATATATTCGAAGAATTGTCTTTCTTGCGTTTTATTTTATCGATGCCACAATTTAATTCCCCTTCCTGGAAGTTTATACGCCAATTTTATACCGACCGTATGTTTCTTTAAGTCAATTTTGAGATATAAGAATTCGTGTTATAGAAATTTAATCCACATTGAAGTTATTGACCATACGTGTTTGAAATTGGAAAGACTCCATTTTCTTTCTTGTGACATTAAAGCATCTGGTTTTATTCTTCGCTTTTATTATTCGAACACAACTTTCCCACAGCAAAAGTGACAGCGTGAAAGTTTTTAAAAAAGATAACAATAGAAAAAAAGGCAGAAACTTATTAACTTGTGAAATGATGAAATTATTTAATTCGCATAGTAACTTTTGTAATTTAAAATTTTTTTCACAAATTTTTGAATATAGTTTTTGTTTTAATAATAATAATAATCTCTACCTACATTTGGTATAATTAAACTGATTAATACTTGCTGGGCATTTGATGCTTGGCTCAGTGATGATCGCTGTGGTTGTAGGACATAGACAGGGGTCCAATTGTGGTTTGTGGGCCTTTGTTTAGACCAGGTAAAGTAAATAGTTGAATTTCAATCAGTAGGGAACAAGGTTAATGCAACAGGTGTATGATATACGTAACACTCGGAATTCAACACTCAAAATCAAATCAATCAAAATCATAAAATATTGATATACAATATATAATATAATATATAATATATAATTTAAGCAATGAATAATAATTTTAGTGGATAATTAATGATAGCATAAATATTAACAGGGTGCACAAGCGGAATGAAAATATAAATGCATGTGGTTTCTTGTGGTTTCTCTTGGAGATAATGAGAGAGAAATGGGAGAATGCAATGTTGTGGGTTATGCCTTCTGTTTATTATTTTTTTAAAGTTCCCAACCATTTTCCTTCGAGGGAAAAAGTACTGAACAATAAAAACCCTCCTATTTGTTGAACTCGCTCTTATTCGGAAGAATTCTCCACAAAACACGTGTACGGACCAAACTAAATATACTTCGGTTTGTTTAGAAAAGAAATTTCCTCTATCCATTCTCCCATTTATGGGAATTTGTGTGCGAATATATGTAAACAACCTAGCAAAAGAGTTCTTTTCAGTTCGAGAATATTAAATCTAACCACTGAAAAGAGCTAAATCCCAATGTGATTTTTTACTGTTCTTTATAAAAGGTTTGTAGAGCACTAAAAGGAGTTACTTACTTCACATCCTACATTTTTAAAAGGCGAAAGTAGACAAATTCTGAAGGACTTCGGATAATGCCATAAATGCAATCCTGGATCAATTAAATCCAGATCATATTAGTACTGTATAAATTGGTAAAACCAGCGGAGTATAAGAAAACGAAAAAAAAAAA
>JAUESI010000015.1:973611-985308 GCA_032275145.1 Synergus laeviventris | reverse complement strand
AAAATCTACTTCTTGATTTGTCAAAAATTATAAGAAAAACGTAAGGGTTTTAGATATTTTAAAATCAAGCCTCTAAATCTATTATTATTAATAACTAGTAAAAATTGGCTTTTACTACACTATTTTATTTTCAATTTCTTATCATATCATATACAATATCGATATATTTTTTAACGCCCAGAAATATTATTTGGTGGAAAATATAAACATTGAATAGCAACCCGTGAACCCACATTTTCAATGCAACATGTATTGGCGTAAATCGCGTAGTTTAAATGCAACATAAAATTCTTATAGTAAATATAAAGAATATCAGTTTTGTGTTTGGTTATTATATGCCTCATTGATAAAGCAGTCAAGTGTATATCATAACCATACATGCGATATATACATATATACATATCACACAATAAAATAGCCACAGCTGCATTGACATAAACGTACGTTTACGGGCATTAAATTTGAAGTACGCCAGAAATATCTTTAGAATACAAAATCGAAAATATTTTTAATATAATGGTATTGGCTGCATCTTTTTAACTCGGAAGTTATTTCCTGGACTCTGAAGATAACAGGAATTTATTGCGGGATAAAAACGTGCTAAGGTTATTGGTGATATAATCTTTAGATATAAAAGAAAGTATTTTAGAACTCAAAAATGTTCTCTAACACAAATTTTTCAACAGTATTATGACACAGCTCAAGTAGATATATTTCAAACATCTCAAGATAGTAATTTTTTTATCGCAATCCTTCTGTGAAAATAAAATTGAGGCAGGGTAGGATAGGATTTTTGACCCGAAATGCGAAGAAAATATTTAAATCTTCGATTTCAATGAAAAGAAAATCGAAAAAATAATAAAGTTTCAAGCCTATCATAAAAGATAATGGAAGATGAGAAAAAAATTCTGACAGATCAAGTATATTACAGAGATCAGCCAATCCCTTGGGTATGATAGGGGGCAATAAATACTTTGCATCTTAGCCCAGTCTTCAAAACACGAACATCCATAATTCTCCTCTCTCTAGGGAAATGGAATTTATTTTTACGTAATTTCCGGCCTGTGTAGTTCTTTTTAGAAGCTACAAGATCGAAAAAACTGGAAGGTATATCATTTGTGATTCATTATGGGTTTGTTATATCAACGAGATAAAAATGTATTGTAAAACAAATGGTGTTGTACCATAAAATATTTTACTAGCCTCTAATAATTACTAACGCACCGTGGAGCTTTTATCAATACTTATAGCCATACGTGAGCCAAATATATATATGTAGAAGCGTCAAATATATAATGCGTCCGAAAAAGTTTATAGCGATAATTTTTGAATAACGTGTGAAAGTTTGGTCGTTAATTAATTTTTTGAACAATTGATTCATAATTTCCTTATTCACGAGGAAGGTATTCGAAATAGTTTCTCATAGTATCTCTTTTAAAAGGACCGCTTGAAAACAAGAAGTGCTCGTAAGCAGCCTTAAGACACGGGCTTTTAAAGTTCGCTCCTTTTATTGTGAACCCGGTCGGCTTAAACTTTCAGATTAAAATGAATAGCTGCGTTATATGTACCAGAGTGTGCAACCTTGGTGCCTATATAGCGACGTAGTAGAAATTATTATATCCGCGGGAATAAAAGGAAACAATCTCAAGCCCATTATCGCCCTTGCATAAAGAACTGGAGTTAGGGGAATATCCAGACTTAGCTTTTTCTACCGTGCCAAATGGAATTCGCTTTCCTCAGCTTGAAAATTCCTCATGCCCATGATAAGACAATCTGCTTACTTTCCCACCTTCATTTCCCAGTTTCACTGATTTTACACTGTTTAGAGTTCCAGGACTTTTTATTATTTTTTTATGCTGGTATATTTACTCGCTTTTTATTACTGCAAAGTAAGTAGAATTTCTTAAATGTGAGAGAGTGTGATATCCCTGGTGACAAATTTTAAAGACGGATTCTAATTGGACTTTTTCCCAGGAAATTTGAAATTGGATATTCGAGACTTTTTATAAAACAACACTAATTCTTCATTTGAATTCGAGATCGAAATTAGAGACTGTACCAAGAATGGAAAAGTCATAGCTAAAAGAGAAGAGCAGAAACTATTGCGACACAGAGTCAGTGGAAATAAGAAACTTATAAGGAAATATGACTCGAGTGATGTACTACATTTTGTACTTCTGTTTATTACGGCATCCTTCATTTATTCTCGTTCTTGCCAAGGTTCTAGCTGAGTTTTGCACAATAGATTATTGTTCAAAACAATTAATTCATATCAAACACAGTAGATGAGAACTAAAAATTTAGTTAATACAAATTATGTTGGCTTCATAATAAATTCTGTTCGTACATTATTCCTGAGAACTGGATATGATAGATTTAATGAGCTGATGAAAAAAATGAACTCTAATTAGAGTAAATGAATTTGGCGATTAGTTGTTCTCTTTAAAGGAAAATTCAATTGCTTTGAATATTCAATACGATTTTTCAGTGGAGCAGGTGGGCGAACTTAATTGCCTGGAGGCTATAGTCTGCATGAATTATTGCATCGAATATTTAACAGTCTTCTCCGATCCATAAAAATATATAACTCACGGTTTGTCAAATTAGCTACCCTTAATTGACCATTTATCGAAGATTTATTGTTTCAAATATAAAAACTTGTCAATCATGTCTCGGAAGTTTCATATAATCCGAACACTGCTAACAGTGATCACTATAGTTTAATATCTTTGAAAAAATTTGATGTTAAGTTTGATCGTATAACATGCAATCAACAAAAGTATAAACTTTGCTAAGGGGTCGTACAATATTTAAAAATTTCTCCTTCTATTTCCTAGGTTATTATAATTCGAAGTAACAGACATTATTTGTACGAAAGGGTGTCGTGGTACAGTTTGAAATAAATTCACTCTGCGTGAGTCGACTTCTCTATAAGCTTGATTGTTCGTGCGATACTGAACGACGAACGCACACAGTACGATGAAACCATCCTCTTGGTGTTTCCACCTCTCTTGCAGCCCTAAGAAATGTCTTTTACAGCAATCTATAAAGAGTTTCAACACCAGCTGAATTTTAGCAGAAACACGATTTCGATTTTACGTGCAACGAATGGTAAACCAATTCGTTTCTTTTACCGAAATCTCATTCGAACAGCCTCCATTCCTTACGCCTCTGAGATCAGGAATGAAATCCTCAGAGTGGAAACGTTCATTTATAATGCCTCCGAGAGGAATCTCGAGGTGTGACAGTTTTCGAATACATTTTACGTCAAAGTAAATTGCATGATTTTCCCCTGCATGTCCATAATTTTATACTTATTCATTTTCTTGAATCAAGTATAAATATTCGTTTTCCTTCTTAAAACTTCAAGTCGTTCATAAGTCGTTTTTATAAGAAAAATGTTCGAAAAATGTATATTTAGTTACATGCCAATGTTTAATTACGAGCTGAAAATTTAATAAATCTAGAAAATTTCCACGATAGCATTTTGCTCTTCAATGAACACATTGTATTTCCGCGAACGTGTGCTATTTTTTAGTCGTGTTTTCCACTTCAGTCATTTATGGGTCGATTGCAATCGAATTACTGTATAAACGCACCTAGCAAACTGGAGTAAACGCTTACGAGTTTCAAAGCTTTTTTGACCCTCTCGGAATATCCTATACATTTTTTCTAATAAAAAATAAGCAAGCTTCCCGTGTGTAGTACAATATCATATTTCCACTTTCAGAATTTTAAGAGATTTTAATTAAAGTAACTAATTTTCGCTACTATATTTATAGGAAACTATATGGGAAATTATAGGCTCCGGTCTTAAATTACGACCATGTATCCTATATGAATAGCCTTTTATTTTTTTCTCAAAATTTGCTTAAACATTACTAATAATACTAGAGCAGAAAGAGTTTAGTCTTACGTCAAATAATTTTTTAGTTTTTATGAAAAATACACCATGGACTTAGGTCCCTTTTTGCATATCATGAATGAATGTCATATTTTCATAGGTTAATTGAATAAATGGAATAAATAAATAAATTATAATAATTATAATTAATTATATAAATTGAATCTTAGTAAGTTTTTTTACGTTTCTACTTTTTCGTTTTCGTTGAAATAACACGTTTCTTATACCTAGTACTTTTTTTATATATAGTACTTATAAAAATCTGATTAAAATTTTACGGGTTGAGCATTAAAAACTGATATTTTTTTTCATATGGCTACTCATATGAGAATGTAGGAACAAATTTAGTAGCAAAATGCTAACATTCAAATCGAATGAAACATGCATTTGGTATGTTTCGATAAACAGGAAAATGACTTTGATACTTTAATACTTTAATACTTTGATGCATATACAATTTTCTGTTAGCTGAGTGTGTTCTTCACAAAGTAACTTTGCTAATTCCGTCGATGGTTTCGCAACGTAACTGTCAGAGTGCAAAGTTTTAGGGGAAAACATAATACCAGAATGAAATATTGATCGGTGACCTAAGTGCCCCTTACAATGTTGCATATTAAAGAGATCGTTTTTGCTGAAATGAAAACATTTCATTAAGGAGAACAAGAAGTTATCAAGAAAACTTTGAATGTCGGATAACTCCGGAAACTTGGGAAAATAGATGTAGTGTGACATGATAAGGCACTGACTAGTTGAGACGATAATGTTTTGTGTATGCGGAGCTTTGAGAATATATACATTTGCCATTGTAAGCAGCTAAGACGAATAGACGTAGCTTACGTCAACTTCCCATGTGAAATTTCATCTGAATACCATGATATACTAAGATTATACGTCTCCAACATTATTGTCATGAAAATATATTTTATGCTCAAAGGCTTGTAGGTCGTCGCATATTCATAAGACTAAGTGCGTGCACTGACTTTTAGGTTTCAATGCACTAAAAGCTGAAAACGAGATTTGTGTATTAGTTTTCACTAAATATTTTATAAGATTTTATACTAATTGCTTAATGAGTGACAGTTATTTGTATATTTTGAGCAGACTTTAAAGGATTTTAGGGGATTTTATTTCAAGGTATTTTAATGAATTGGAAGAGATTTAATGATATTTTCAAGTGCACTTAAGGCAATCACCCCGTGTGACGACCGATTTTTTTTAAAGCTTTTTTTCGATGTTTGTTTGGCGGACAATAAAAATATTATATATTTATTAACATTTCAATGTCTGTTGCGTTACTCCAAAGGCACTCATGTCGAAAATAATTAAAATGTTTTTGATAATCGAATAAAATCACAAAATTTGGAAATTAATTTTCAAAAACATGTGTCAATTATTCAATTTTCAATGTTTTCGAATGATTCTAGTTTATTTGATCTGAAAATATTCTGACTTACTGTTGAAATGTCAATAAATATATAGTAAAAATCTCAAACTTATATGTTGCTATTGTTCGTCAAAAAAAAAATCCCCGCCAAAAAAAGCTCTAAAAAACCGTTCTTCAAATGGGGTTTAAAGAATTCACATTAAAGAATTCCAAGCGATCTTAAGGGATTTTATTTGATTTTAGAAGAAAGAAACTTTTTTTTTTAAGGGGATGCTGTAAAAATTCTCTAGACCGGAAACTCGTGAAACCCATGGTTATTCATTCTGGAAATTTAGTGCTTTGAAAAAAATTGTAAAAGAGATAAAGGGAATGGGAAAATATATAAAAGAAATATTTCTAGTTTATGGTCGATTAGTCTTCGTATTTTCATGTTAAAATATTTGGAACTCGCTGTGAGCGTGGATCTAAAACTTCTGGACTTCATAGATTTTTATTTGCATCCAGTATCTGGAGTTTGGTTTAGTGAGTTTAACAGTCAGATGAAAAAACTGAAGTGGTAAGTTTGGATATCTATACGAGATGAGAGAATGAGTTTGTCGAAAGAAATAAGTAAAAAGGAAGCTGTTCATGGCTGTCCAGGAGACGTAAAGCACTTCCGTAACAATGCTGATCTCCGCTTCGGAATAAAACACACTCGACAGGAAAGAAAAAAGAAAAGAGGAAAGCGGCCTTGTTTGGTGAGGAACTAATGAGGCTCTTGGGTGAAGAAAACGCGTTGCACGAAACGGAGATCGATTTTCTCGTATTTTTAGGATACCCTTACGACCCTTACATGTACTTTTTCTGCCATTGGGTACAAATTTGCAGGGAATATGTTAAGGAAAAACATAAAGCTGTTTAACTATCATTCCCGGTCATAGAAAAAATTATTTACTGTCTATTGGGACTGCGCAAAGTGAACAAACAGAAATTGTGCCAAACAATATAAGTAAATAAATAAAGATTCTAATTTGTTGAGCGGGTCCTTTTATCTGCGAGATTGAAAATCGAGGAATCAGATATTTCAATACTCTGTTGAAGATTCTGAACAAATAGAAAATATAAATCAAACTTCAACGAGTTTTCCAATTTGGTTGGATTTCTTCACTGAATCGAACTTATTTTGACTTGCATGTTATATTTATTTAGCATTTACTTTCTTTGCACACCATTAAAGAAACTTTATTTAAAAAAGACATTTTTTTTATAAAATCTGGGTTGTAGGCAACATCTCATTTTCATTTTTTAATACGTCTAGGAGCAATTTTCTGAGTCATTTTGCACGGGACTCAGGCATTTTTCATGATTTGTTTCCATTATAGTAAATGTTCAACAAAAGTTTCCAAGATCTTTCTATCCTGCTAAAAAGAAGTTTCTACAGAAACTGAAACTATTCTTTTTTCTTGTTGTTTTGCCTCCATGTTATGAAGTAGTTGGGCTCTTCATTAAAGTTTTCAGCGTCCAGTACTGTAGTCAGTAGTTTTCTCCTGCGGCAGACAAGCCTTTAGAGCTTTGCTCCACCCGCATGATTTCGACATTCCTTTAGACTGGTTAAAATCTCGTTTTCCCCGAATCCCTGGAATCTAAAACGAGATATATTTTTTACATTAGTAGAAAGTAAATAATAAATGGCTAAATGTACGTTTAGAAATTACCTACAATGAAAGTTGTGTCCTCAATTAGAGTAAAAAAATTATTGAAAACCTTATAATCAAACTCTCCTAAAATCTTTTAAAGTCTGTTTAAAATCCCCTAAGGGCATGAGATTAATGACCTCGCATAAATTATAGCGCGCATGTTTGTTTGCTGATATATTTAAATTTCTCACGAATTTTTAGCTTAAAGTTTTAAAATTCTGGAAATGGAAATTACTTAGTTCACGGCAGCGCCACCCATGCATAGACTCTATGGCGGAAACCGTGATATATTTTTGTCAACGCGTACCATAATTATGGATGTACTTAGGGTAATTGCTTTAAAACCACCATTGTGTACAGCACTGAGGCGTATACACCGCTTTACCACATTACACTGATCTTTAATGTGGAGTAAATGTATGTCAGAGAATTTACAGGAACTACCTCGCCTTCATAAAATATACGTATATATGTTGTTAGTATGTTATATACACGCACCTTCCCCAAACATGTGTAAGTTCACACTCGTTCGTCAGGAGGGCGCAATATGCACAACTGCAATATGCATAACTACCGGTTATGAGGCAGACTTGTGGCTTTTCCATTTCACCGCTCCGATATTAGAATTTAGGAAATGAACCCTTGTCATAATTGAAATTTTCATATTTAAAGATACCTCAACATTTTCAAAAATGTTGATAAAATAAAAAAATAATTATAAATGCATCACAAAGTGAAATCTGTTGCAGTGATTGCGATTCGTTGGTTTGCTTTGATGCAAAGGACTTTTTCAATTTGAAAACCACTTTTTGGGCAGAACCAGCAGAGGTACAATTTTATACTTATTCACGACCAAAGCTTACCTTTTCATTCAACTCTTCAGGCAGTGAAAATAGAGGGCTTGACCGTAGGACGGATCCACCAATCGCGGAAAGAGATTCAACGATAGTCTGGCCATTGCATTGTGCGTGGAACCGATTAGAGTCGTCGGCATTCATCGGTTAAAAGGGTGAAAGTATTGGAAGCGTTGTCCAAATTCTGCGAGTACCCTCACATCATCGTGCACACAGAGGAAGATATTTACATGTACAATTACATCCCGACTATTTCAAATGATGTTTTTTTGAATTCTGATCATCAGAGATTGCTAAATTGCAGAGTAGAGATTACAGGGTAGAGATTGCAGAGTCCAGAAGTGCTTTCTCGCACTTCGCAGATTCAAAGATTAAACACACCTTGTCTCAAGAGAGTTTCACTCCTTACCCCCTCATCATGTATAGGTACTTGGTTAACATGAAGTAACTAACTTCCGTAATTGCACGTCTTCAAGATGTTAAGAGCGCGAAACTGTGAAATTTGTGAGGGATACTGGTCATGAACGCGTCGCATGCAAATGATGTTGGCTTACTTTGTCAAAGCAATATTCCCACTACTTTCATGTATTTGCGCACTCATGATGTTCGTCACATTTCATAGAGTGTTTCTACCCTCGGAAATTCTTACATTTTGCGCAGTTCCAATTACCGTGTCATTATAATTCATTTATGTCACTATCATATGTCAACTGCCCGCGTGCGAATCGTTTCCATTGCGGCGGATGAGGCTCGTCGTTAATTCTCATTAGCGATTAGCGGGATAATTATTTCAAATTAATAGCGGCATACAGTTAACCGTGATCAATCATGAATCACGCTTGTTGCAAGCACGCCCCATATGCCATCTGGATGACAGCTTCCATCAGATACTTTATGCTGCTTCAGCGTCCATTACCAAATCTCTTTAGTCATGCTTGATCAAAGATAATGGGCATATATATGTATATGCATTCATATATGTATATGTATATTAAATAACTTATACTTCTCTCAATCTCTAGTTATCTCAAGCATTATTATTATTATGGCATATGTACCTGATCAATTATGACTATCATGTCGGCCTTTGGGAGGAGGTGGCCAGGTCAAGCGTCACAAGAGGGCGCCAAGCAATTAACGTTTTATATTAGTTTTTCTTTTACATAGAAATTAAATCCAAACGTTTGATATGGTATTATGCTCAGTTTGAACAATTAACAATTTTCGCTGGTTTATATGAATTTTAAGAGGTGAAATTTTAAGGGAATTCATGATATTTTTATAATACAGAAAATTTTAGCAAATTTTAGGTGGTTTTGAAGAATTTTTTATGAATTTTAAGAAATCTAAAAAAAATCTGCTTTTTTCAACTAGGTTTTCTTAACTTTTTACTACTCCTCTCTAATTTGTAGATTATTTTTTATTATTCCATGCGACATGGCCTGTCAGTCTATAGTTTTTTTCTCAGAATAGAAAATGCATTTCTTGGATAAAAAGAGCAAAGGGAAATAAAGTTGCGATTATTTTCATTATTATTTCTCTCTTATTCCTTATTCCTTATTTCTTTTTACTTTTTATACTCTTCTGGTGCTTTCTTGGGTTTAAAATTACTTCCACAAAGACGATCAGTTTCGCTGCTTCGACTCCATTGGACTACTAACTGCTCTTAAGTGTCCTGAATACTTTATTGTATTTCCAAGCCACCACTATAAAAAAAAAGTTGAGAATTATTTGTAAATGTTGGCAAAATCCTTTTAAAACTATTGGAATAAAAGAAGTAATATTAAATACTTAAAATTGGTATTTCATTCCACAGTAGATAAAATAAGATTTGGTCAGACGATTAAGAATATAATAAAATTTCATTTGAGACTGATATGAGTTCGACAAACATTTTAATGCTACAAACACATCCTCTTTGTCAAAACAATGTCATGTTTCATCTCTTTTTATAGAGATTCTTCGAGTGGAATGAAACATTTCCAACCAGCTGGCTGACTAAAATTAACCGTACGTAGTGCAGGATTCACGTGCATTAGTTCAATCCAAGAGCACAAGGAAATAAGCTGACATGGAACAAACAGAACTAAAAATGGAGAGATTATTCTCAAGTTATAAAAAAAATTTCATTGCATAATATGCGTTTATTCATTTGTATTCAAAAGTATAAATGAGATGTAAAAAGACGCTTTTATAAATTTTTCATAAAAGTAAACGATCTCACTATTTGACCATTTCATATAAAAGTGCTATTTTATCTGCAAAGATGGCAAGTTGCATTTTCCTAGCTGACTAATAGTTCTGAATTGCACTCCTATATAATTAAGAGTCGTAAACTCGTTTCACAATTCCTAGCAGTAAGTTATCAGAGCTAATTTTTTTTTTTTATTCTAATCGCTATAATTTCTCCTGCTATGAAATATTGGTCCCAGAATAAATGTTGCATTATGAACGTGACAATTCACCTTTTCATTCGCGATAGATATTACGATAATTAAATAATTTATTATTATTAAGGATAATTACTTTTCAAAAAAATTTGCATAATCCAACTTTCGTTACAATTTTAATGAGCTGAAAACCCACAGACAATGAAAGCGTTCTATTGTCGCATTTTAAGTTTATTGCATCATGATTTAAATTAATTTCATGGGAGGCGCTACGATGCAAAATTAGAATCGTCAGAAACCCAAGTCCAGATCTTCTGGATTAAGTATCTCTAGTCCGGAATTTCATGATTATGAAAAATTAAAATTTTGGCAGACGTGGGTAGAAATATTGCAGCGTTTTTATTCGAAAATAAAATTTATCCGACGCTAGATAATTTCGCGGCGATGAAAAACAACTAACAACTATTTTTATCTGTCTTCAGGTAATTTTTGTCGGACGGTACATAAAAAATAATTGTCAATTATTTTAGATAGCTAGAGTATTTCTATCTGAAGTTAGGATAGAAAAAATCCCTGGGGTTTTTTGTGTTAACATAAAAGTTGAAATTGCGCTTCCGTGAAGGATATTATTAATGTTAGGTATATAAAATGTTTTAAGATATAAGAGAAAAATGTAATAAGGCATCAAGCGTGTCTGAAAACAGGCCACAAAGAAAACATTGGAACATGAACGAAGAATCGTAAAGCCAACTGAAAATGTAACGCGTGGGTCATAAAATAAGAAAGATACTATGTTGACTATCGCATGCAGAAGCGACTTTCTACTTCATAGCTTGGAGACACGTATATGAGTCGATATAATCTACCCCATAAGTGCCCGCGGGCGACGCTCTGCTGAATCTGACAGTTATATGCAGAAAACAGAGGAGTGCGGTCAACGAGATTACCCCTGCGAAACAAATATCACATATATATATGTACGATTGTACATGTGCTAAGGATTTGTGAGGTCTTTTCACATGACAAGTCAAACATTACTCCATGTCATTTTGTTGACGTCTTATCAGAACATAGTTGATCGCTTACATTTTTTAAAGTTACTACTAGCAACTATAATGACCTGCGCTTGCACTCCTTTGGCTAAAAAGGTTCAGCAGATTCACAATTTCAAATTAAAAGAAGTAATCTTAAATACTTAAAAGTGGTTTTTCATCCCACAGTAGATAAAATCAGATTTAGTCAGACGATTAAGAATGTAATGAAATTTCGCTCATTTTTGAAATATAGAAACTTGTAATCCCTTGTAATCTCTTTAACATCCTACAATGAATTACATACTTTGTGAGCATCTTTTCAAATTTCAGTAAATTCCTTGAAAACTGAATGTGCACCCTTTAAACTTAAAATTGTTTAATTTTGAATCCTTTATCCGCGCAGAAATTGTAGTGGACGGTGTCAGTTTCAGAGCTTTGCAATGACAACATACTAC
>JAUESI010000015.1:953970-971928 GCA_032275145.1 Synergus laeviventris | reverse complement strand
TGGAAAACGTACTTAATTTCGAAAACCACGAAATAAGTTTTTTTTTTCAAATGTTCGAAAAGGATCATTAAAAACCTTTGAGATGAATAAAGTAACTAACGAATAAATAAATAACTAACTTACATAGCTACTCCGGCATGCTCTTTTTAATTGCATTAAATACATAATATAGAGGGGAATAAAATTTGATCTAAATGTGCTTTTCAAAAATAAAATAAAATAAGAGGGCATTAAGTTATTGAAAACATTTGAAGTGACGCGTCGGAGATTTTAAATAAGATAAATTAAGAGGGTTGTGATCGCGGTAGCATTAAAGCCTCTGTGCCTGCCGGAATTAATGGATCCGTTTATCGGGGAAACGTTTCTAATTCAATAAAGTTCACTGGTGCTTTGACTTGATGAACTGACCTACCAGGCATGAGCTGCACATTGAGGGAACTTGCATTTGCACAATTGGGCCGTAACGTGAACGACTCGAATTAACTTTGATCTGCGAATAGAACAAGTGGCAGCGAAATTCTCTGCTTGACATCCTTTCAACACTTTACCCATCTTGCATTGAAAATTTTCATGCATAATGACGACCCGTAAAATCGTCCTCATATTGATAAAAGAATATTTGAAAGAGAATCAATCATTGGAGAGAAGATGTTACACTTTCATTTGCTGGGTCGAATAAATTTTGAAGTGGTGATGCTCGATTGCCCATGGCAGTATTTTTTTCATTTTGTGTTAAACGACAAATAGCACAAGCAATTTCGACCGGAGTTGGTGAGAGTCAAAAGTGCACCGGTTGTTTTAGCTGCACATTTACTCTCTTCTCTCTTCCTCTCCTGCAATGTCCACAGCAAATGCATACAATGCAATTGCCGATTGCATCCCAACGGTTCACAGGTCGATTGCAGTTCCTTCGTGATTAACAGCTTCGTGAAATACATACGCACGTTTGAATTCTGCACTCTGTTTGCATATATACACAAATACATATATGTATTTGTATATATTGGCGTCCCAACTGGTCGATGTACTTTCCGAGAAGTAGAGTGATTGACGCTCAATAACTGCGAGCCATGACACTGTGCATTGCTAACGTATACCAATTGCTACCAACTAAACGGAAATTACCGACCACCATTTGTTTCAATTAGCCGACGCTAGAGGCATTCTTGGTATTCTAGGTGTGCTCAGCATGTTACGTTTTATCCACTTTCTTCCTGGTAATTTTCACCTCGAAATAAGAACACATCGTAGGCATGCTTAATATTATTTATACGAATGTTTTACGTTAAATGGTCTAAAATAAACATGAAATATTATGTTTCGAAATCGGCAAACACCCAAGTTCAGATTTTCAAGACTAAGGAATGCCCTCGTTCAGAGGAATTTTAAGATGTTTTAATATTTTGGAATTATATATGGAACCTATACGCAAATGTGATATGGAAAAAAGACGTGGTTGCACAACGATGTATTATATATTATGCATCTCTGTATCTTTCTCCAGAGAATAAAACAGCAAATAGCAATGATTTTCTGAGGAACATGAGTGCATTAAATCTCCATTGGTGAGATTAAAAGTTTTATTCCAGAGGGAATCCACGTATATCGAACATCTGCAGTTTCGTATTATCTTCAAGATCAAACAAAAATTTGCAGCCAACAGTTCGAAGCGATCATTTCCTGATTTTTCAATGCGCACACACTCGAAGGTTTAAACCCTATTTATTTCGCGATATTGCGTTTTCTCAGACAGCATAAAAATAGTAGGTCGCATAGAAGTCCGGCCAATCGCAACTTCGGCCTGAGGGCAGTAGAGAGTTCAATCTTCAATTCCGCGCAAGCGATATTGATCGCCGCAAAATATATCATATTTCCTTTCAATCGTCAATACCAACGTGTCGTTACCGATAGTTTGATAGAAGGGAATTGTAACTATTGAAAAGCTCAGTCCTTATACTTCCTACTTGCTTATAGGTGGGGGGTACAAAAGCTTACGGTCTATACAGAGCTTCCGAACATTTCAAGATTATATCTTTCGCTATATCTACTTTCCTCGACAATTTTCTACAATAAAAGAAGAAAGAAGTCTCATATGTTTCTTATTCTTTTACAAGATTCTGTATCCATTATTCAATAACTAAAGCGTATTGTTGTTTCTTACAGTATCAATAGATAAAGAAAAGATGGATAAATGAATAAAAAGCTCGTAATTATTATTTTTTAATCAATTCCAAATGAAAAACATTACGTATGCCATTTCAACACAATTGGTTATTTTCACTGGTTATACATCAGCCTACGAATCGTTGGAATTAATGACACTAACGATATAAGTTTTACGAGGCTGCTTTATTGTGAAAGTTTATTACTTTACTTGAAATGGACAATTATAACGATTCTATGGCCAATATAAAACTCACTTTATAGCCTCATTATCAATTTTATTTCACACTTTAATCTTTTATTACTGAGATAAAAAGTGTATGTATGTAATTGCTAATTTCTGACTGTTTCAAAATATAATGATACTTTAATTTAATATAATTCACTTTGGTATAATGATTTTTTTATCTTTTTATTTTATTCTTTTTCAGATGCAGAGGGCGGTTCTCGTGCTCTGTTGGCTGCCGCTCCTCAATTTATGCCATGCTGTCAATCCAGGTATGTCTTATCAATATCAAGCTTTTTATTAATTTTTTGATTCACTTCATACAAACGAAAATTAGCTTTAGAACAGCAGCTTGTATAATATCAATACGAACAAAAATGATCGATTATTTACATTTCCTCCAAATACGGAAGCTTATTTCAAATTGAATGAAATTTCCATGCGTGAAAATTGTTTTTAGAACAAAGAAAATTTAACCTTTTCGTTTTTATATTCTTTAACTACTTTTTTACGCTTTTGTCTGTCAAATTTACAACTTGCGTTTTCTGTATATGCAAAGTCACTACAGCTCCATAATCACTGAATATGGATTGGCCAGTCAGTCTGACTTCCGTTATACTCAGCAACCACCAACGCCCATTTCATGCTTCCTTTTTTTAAGCCCGCGAAAATCAATTCAAATAATTAAAGTTCATTATAATATGATATATTTTTAGAAATCTTGTTTTATTTTTCCAATTTCTCCAAGTCGTTTCCAAATATTGAAATTAAGCGAAACAAAAAAGTGAATAGTGGTATGTATGTACCTTTCCGAATTTTATATTAATTAGAAAGGATTAGTTAGAAAAATATTTGAAAGTTGATCAAATCCATCATTTGCGTTGCTCATGTATGCCACAAACGTCCCTTAAACTGCTATAACTCGTGATTAGAGAAACTTTTCAAAGTCCTGCGTGTATATAACGAAGCAAAATAGTGAATTTATTACTAGTGTACACGCATGCAAGCTTCGTCAGATAAGCATTCTGCCGCAAGATTACGAGCAATTTTTTTCAAAGTCACGAATAACAAGAATATACAGGTGCTTGTGATGCCACGGTACTCAATTATGTCATATCATATGTGCATGACGTGCTGGACCGCAGTGGCAATTTTGATAACGTAACGACCACGCACCGCGAGCAGACTAGTTAAAACAAGTTAAAAATTAAAAAAAAAAGAATGAAACTAACGAAAACCAGAAACAAGTGAAGCGTTAGTAAAGTGCATTTGTAAATGAAAAAAAAAACATGAATAAAATGAAAAATGCATATTGCCCTTCTGTTTTTCAATGTTTTTATGATTCGGTAAAACACAGTCAAGCGTAATTTAAAACTGGACTGAACATTTTCCACAAAATATATCAGGTATATTTGCAGGTAGGAATATTCTCTTTTTGACATCTAGATCCATGACACTATTTGTTTTGAAATATATGCAGAAAGCGAAGCAAATCGATACGGCGAATGAGTGAAAAAAGTTGAAGGGGATTGTATACATTCCAATAGATTAATTAGAAACTTTAGATATTTTTTGATATTACAAAGAGTCATATTTTTTAGCAGAAAGGAAGACAATATGAAAATAAACGGAGTGGTACAAATTTATTTGAGAATTCTCTTTAAATAGGTCAACTCCTAAACTTCGTAAACAACAGATTTTATATTGACGAATTGGAAATTCCAAATTTAAGATTCACCTCACGTCTTCTCATTTTTAAACTTCCGAACCGATACTCAAACTTTGTTTCCTATATTTCTCCACGCTAAACCGATTAGGAAGGATTTTCTGCGACTTCATAAATCATGTTTCCAGAGCTAGGTTATATTATTTTTGCAAAGCAAACGCAAAGGGATAAAAGTTAAATTTCTGAATAAAACGTTTATTAAAACCTGGAGTTTGATTCATGTCAGTTAAACTATAGTTTACAATACTTTTTGATTACCGTGGTGTAAAATAGATGGGATTACCATCATGTGGAGAGAGAATAACATTGGCCTGAAATTTCATATTTTCTGGAGTCCTTGCACTTTTTACCCTCCATTTCCTCAGAATTGCCGTTAAGACGATTTTTTGTTCTGCCATTGCGAATTTCATTCCAATACAATTTCTAGGCCCAGCACTAAATGGAACGTATGCATATGGGTGTCTTCCCTTACAGTTTTCTGGCAAAAATCGATCTGGGTCGAATTTTAAAGGATCAGGCCAAATTTCTGGATCCCGGTGAAGGTTTATAATGTGCAGGCTTAAATTACATCCTTTCGGAATGATGTGGCCATCTAGAAATAAATTATTTGATGGTTATTTGGTTCCGAAAGTACTTTTAAAATATCAAGAAAAAAAATTATATAAGCTGAATATGCTTATATAAATAAAGAATTTAAAACACTTTATTTTTGGGAGGAGAGGTGCTTTGAAAATTCCTTAAAATTCGAGAATCGATTTTTGAATGACTTTTACCTAACTCGATGCTTTCAGTTAGGCGCCTTGCAATAATAGGTACGGGAGGATTTAGTCTGAGGTTTTCTTTGATCACTTGTTCAAGGTACGTGAGTTCCGCAATTTGTTTCCTGGTAGCTGGTTCCTTTGAGTCTCCAAATACTTCCTGTAATTCTTGATGTAGCTTCTCCTGAATTTCGGGATTGTTACCAAGATTGAAAATTGCCCAGTTAATCGCAGATCCTGTCGTGTCGTGCCCCTAAAAACAAAATTCTTTTAAGTTTATTTGTTAACTGAAACGTACAAAATTTGAATTATTTATTAACTCACAGCAAACATGAAAGTTTCTACTTGTTCTCTAATTTCGTTGTCTGTCAGAGGGTCCTTTTCATGTTCATTAAAATCTAACATAAGATCCAAGAACGCCTTTTTGCGACGTTTTCCTAATGTAGATTATCAGATTACTAAATTTTCTTTTCTAAGATTTATATTTATTAAAGGCCATTTTTTACCAAATTTGTCCTGGTTTTCATTGTTTTGCGAATCTTTATTCTTATTTCGAAGCTGCTTCCTCTTTTGAATAATCTTTCAAACATTTCAATAAAAATAGATTTGAAATATAAATAAGTTTAGAAAAAGTAAGAATCATAATATATAAAATGTGTTTCGGGTTTGAATAATTTTAGTAATATTGTACCTCTAATGTGAAATTTTTCATCATGTCAGCGGATGTTCTGAAGTCTTTACCAAGTTTTGAATGGAAAAAAAGCCAGTCCCACTTTAACCATGGATATAATATTCGTTTGATAATTGAGTTCAGTAATCTGAAAATTAGTATAAAATAAAAGTAGTTCCATCTGATTATTATGATTTAGTTATTGAATATACACATATGTCTAATAACGTACAACTGTAGAGCGTTAATATATTTAATTTCATGGTCCCTTTGAACATCCATGTTGGCACCCATTGAAGTCTCTGCAATATTTAACAAACAAATTTTCTGAATCTACTAAAATTTTTAAACGGAATAATAACAAATAACAATAAATATTATTGTAAGTACCACAAATAATGTCAAGTGTACATCTAACTGCAAGCACATAAAAATCAATCGGTTTTTCTAGATTTTCTTTAATTTTATCTTCGATGCATTGAACTAGAACTTCCGCTTTTTCTGACATGGTTTCCGTAAATTGATCCACGACACCAAAATGAAAAGCCGGCGTCAAAAGTTTCCTATGGTGAAACCATTTTTCACCTGCAAAATTATCGATTTATATTTATTTTTTGTGTATTTTAGATAGTCAAATTAATTTTTTCAAACCTGTTGACGTTAAAAGGCCTTTGCCTAGCCATGGATTCAAAGTATCATAAAAAACAGATTTGGTGATAGTTTCCGTACTTCGAAGAATGGCCTTTATATAAAAAAAAATTAATTCATAACTATTGATTCTGTATATTTTTATATTATTTCACAAAACATAAAAAATTGCGTTACCTCCATATGTCGTGATTTACGTAAAAGCATAAAAGCTTCGTCGAAGATGGCAAGTTTCGTAATGCCTTCTTTAAATTTGAATTGCAGCTCAATAACCCACTGCATTATATCTAAAAAGCGCTCGTGTATTGTAATTGTCGAATGTTTATAATATTACCGAAATTGAATATTAAATCGTATAAAAATATTGGTTCAATTTTAAAATATTTTTTAAAATACCTTCATGTTTCACTGTCAAAGCACTAAAAGCAAGATATTGCCATGGATATGGTGCCGGTCCGGGAACTTTGTTGACAGCAATACAAAATTTAATAAAGCTAAATAATCTTGCAGAGATTTTACACAGAACTATAAAACTTACTACCGCGAGAATTATTCCCACTGTACCCATTTTTCAATACTTCTCACACTATAAACCTTGATTCTATATTAAAAGAATATTCTGGCAAAGATAAAGCACAATTTAAGAATATGAGGATTACCAAATTTTCTTTAAACGCTTTATATTAAGGTCTACGTAGGTGATAATTAATTTTGTAGAAGGGGATACTAATTATAAAGTTCACTGATAATTGGGAAGGAATTAATGCTCCTCTACCAAATTAAAGATAAATGTGAAACCTTGGACCCATTGGTACGATAAGACAATGCTTGACAATGAGAAGATATTGTGACTAATAATAAAACTGAGCATCACTTATCTCCATGCTTAAAAAAAAAGACCATTATACAAAGCAATACTTATACATGAGCCACGCAGGTTAATTATGATAATACAGAAATGATTACCCGTATAAAATTTTTTGCTGCAAAATATTATTGTTTGGCTGCAGCATAACCGATATTATCAGTATAGCACGTACTTCTATTCTCCAAATATTGAGCTATTTCGTCAATGAAGGAATGAAGTTTTTTCCTATTGTGTGTGCTTTTCCAACATAGAAACTTAGAGTAATTTTAGCATTTGAAGCACCTCTTTGGAATGGTTTTCAGAATGAGTCGAGTTCGGTGTCGTACATATCTTTCTTCTTACAAAAGGTATGAAATGGCGGCCAATTTTTAAGTTTTCGTTTCCTTTCCATTCCTCCGGTTTTCTTAGTCCAATGGGGCATAAATGGCGGTAAGAGTCAGAACGACTTCCAGTGCGTCCAAGTAAATGCGCCCGGAAACTTTGCAAATAACTGCGCTCTGCACATCGCTCGCGCGAGATCAATGATAAACTTTTGCAACTTGCACGTGCCGCTGGTTTAATCGATCTAACCCATCTTAACTCAAACTACGGATCCTACTTCCTGCCATCGAACCAACCGAACCCAACCATTACCAAACCGATCAGCCGCGATTCGAAATCTGAAGCTGAACCAATTCAGCCAGTTGGCAACCTCGGGGTTTCATTGTGGTCTTGCAGCTCGATTGTTCGACGACCTTACCTTGTTACCAAGTTGTATAAAACTTTCCACAGGGCTTCCTCAGGCTGTTAACTTTCTCCTTTATGTCTTACATCTCGTGAAACCAATAGTTATTATTATTATTATTATCATTATTATTATTACATATGTAAAATAAACTTCGAATTCATTCAAGAAACTAGCATAATTTCTCGTTTTTGGAATCTTTTTACTAAAAAACAGACCATTTTACACTTCTCAAATGGTTTTATTATTTTCAACAAAGTTGAAACAATTAAAAGAAAAATTAAAAATAAGTTTGGACCTCATAGAAATTAATAGAAATTAACATATTAAATATATTAAAACATATTCAAATTGAAGTATAAATGAATATTTATTTTTCTTGTTAAAATTAAACAGTTTTAGAAGTAATTTTTTTACCTTAAAGTTTTGAAAGTTTTAAAATTGTTTCACATCATTAGATAGGGATTTTGTAACATATTGATAATATTTTTTTAAATTCTATTGGAGAAAAGTAATATAGGACTATATGAGATTTTATAATTCAATTAAATTGTAAACCCGCTAGGGGTAGATTAATTTTCATGATTGATATCATGATACTGTAATTTGAACTTAATTACGCCGTACTTCCCAAAGGAAAATTCAATTTCGAAAACTCCTCGACAGTATAATCTCCAGAACGAGATCGAATCATCACTTACAATGATTACTTCCAATATTACTTTTTCTGCCTCGGAAGGAAAATTTCCTCTCTAATAAAGTCATAGGCGATGGAGCTTTTCTTTAGCAGCCTGATAACGATGACAATCAGCAATGTCAATGTGGAAGTCTGAGGCTTTAATCTGGCGAAAATCCAATCTATCGACCAACCCTAAATGCAACACTCGGAGGGAGCCAATTATCTTCGTTCCTTAGGGTCTCCTAAGCCTAACCAGACTTGGAACTCCAAATTAAACTATGATATAGATACTAAATATCTAGTTGTGATCCATGAGTCCCTTGCACTTAATGAATACTCCAAACCTCCATACATAATTCATTCTTTAGTAGTTTCTTCAATCATGGGCGACGCTATCATGTATTGGAATCGGCAAAAAACAAGTCATTAATTTCTTAAAAAAAAAATTTTAATAGTCTTTGCTGAATCAAGACAACTCTTAACGTTTATCTCGAACAATTAATTTTTTTAAAGTAATTAGATTCCACGACGAAAAACTTTCATGTATTATTCAATCATTGTATAAATGACCATGAAAAATCGACATTCGCAGATAAATTAGTTTTCTGAATAAAAGCATTTCACGTAATACTCTCTCGAAAAAAGAAATTCGTTTCAAATCAGTGATAAATCATTCGGGACGAGTGTAAAATCTCGGAAAGTTAGCGTTCGGATAATCATTTTACTTATTCCGTGAGTAAAACTTTTACGATCAAAGCTTTACGTCTCGACATCCAATCGACATAGACTTTTAGCTACGTCTGTATGAACTTCAACTGATATATGGAACTCGTTTGTTACTAGGTTCCATTCTGCACAAACTCTGGAGTAAATTAACTCTTGAAAAAAGTTGTGTCGATCTGGAATCCGATATAAAAAAAGAAATCGTTTAGGAAACAAATCGAATCCTCTGTTTGCAATCAGACAAAAAAATTGGAGCGTAATTTTGTTTTTCTTATTTTCAACCCCTCGTATATAAGTTAATGACATCAATTGACGTGATTATTCAAGAGTAAATTTTGTCAGTCATTTTCTGCTTATTAGAAAACTTTGTGAAACACTGAGAAACTAAATCGAGCAATCGATGAGAGTTAGGAATATAACTTTTCCTATAAGTTCCAAAGTTAAGACTACACAAAGTCTTAGGAAGAAAAAAGTTTGTTCAATACAATTAAATAATATTAGAAATTTTCTTCTAAATGAAATAAAGTGGAAGTAGTAAAATAATCCTGCGACGTTTTTCACACGCCTACCACATTAAATTTCGTGCCCTCTAAAAGTTGTTTTATTACTGCACACACGTACACGCGATCTTCTTCACTTCACCAAAGAAGTCATCTGTAACACGTTCAACCTTATTCTGGATTCTGTCAACGTTCCAAACTTTTTTGTACCATCTTGACAGAATGACGGTCACTTAGGATGCTATCTTTCATTATTTTTTCATTTTGAAAATATATGGATTCACGAAATGAGATTTCATAGGATTTTACGAATTTTATTGTGTGGACTTAGTTACTGGTCTAATTAATTTGTTTACTAAAAAAATAAATTCGTAGTAACAATTAACTAATGTGTATTAATGAAGTGAAAGAAAAGAATATCACAGTTTCTGCCATTTTACTCTGGTTAGCGAAGATGGATATCAATTATGAGGATCGATATCAGAGAAACAAATGGAAATGGAGACACAATACCGGTGTTCGAGAGCGTGACTTGGTGCTTTAATGGCATATATGAATTGATGGCTTCGCCTTTTAATAGAGAAGCACAGAAGTACATCACACTAGACATTGGACAGGAACTTGGGGACGTGAACGTTTCATGCTATCTCTTGTGTCAGAGATCGAGTGTGTAATTTATATAACGACCAAAGTTTCAACATAAAATCACAACACTCGATATCGTACTTCCTATTTTTATTTTTATTCTCCACTTAGCGTTGTTATTCAAAAATAGATAATTTTTTTTTAAAAAGAGTTCAAGACATTTCGAGATATTTAGACATTTTATTTTTGAGGTGGGGGTGCTGTAAAAATTACCTAGTCTGGAAGTTCAATGAATCCTAATATCAAAACATGAGGAAATTACACAAAAAAGAACAGTCCAAATTTTATGGTTTGTAAAAACGCTTTCTGATTGGCTTGACTCAATTAACCCATGCACAATTGCACATCGATTGGGAAAAATCATATTCACAACAGGACGCGTCGGGAATCCGACCTTTGTGGACATACACATATTGTCGTACAATTTAATTTCGGTTCTAGCTTATAGCTTATATGTATACGCGGTTCGTGTGGGTCTCAATTTACGATTTTTGCATTTCGCTTTCAATTCACTAGTGTTTTCATCGCGACACGCTCGATTATAAAAACACAATTGCTTCACGTATTTTATGATTTCGCAGCTGTGCCGGAAAAACAAAATGTAAATTTGACCGAAGCCTCTAGGACGAGTAAAAACCAAGCACAGGAAGGTGTTCTCCGAAAAACTGGCGTTTAAAAATATCGTGTTACATTTTGTGAAGCATGAAACGTTGTTACCTTTTAAAAAATAGAATCAAAATTCTAAAAATGAGTAGTATCGGGTTTGAAAGGGTTGTTATAATTGTATAGTTATGTATGAAGGGTTTTAATTAAAAACTGAAAATTCATTATTCTCTATTCCATATTTTCTTTTGTTCGATATACTGTCAGAAAAGGTTTTTACAGGAAAATATTTCCGGTCATAAAATATTTATTAAGTATGGATAGAAATTTATATTTCAAAGGGTAAAGATTCAATTGATTTGAACCTCAAACCTCTAACCTTTAGCAAAAGTTGGAGGTTTCTCACAAGGGGCTGGACTAGTATTGCAATTGATGGGTATCTATAACAGAGACATAGCACAGAGGTAACTTTTGTACCTCTCAATCTCGTATCTAGTTACCAGGTTTCCGAACTTCTCATATTCAAAGTGGATATCAAGCTTTCACTTTGAAGTTCACTATCCGGAATCTCTTCTTGCTTTGCCGTTCGAGAGGACAAAGCATCAAATTGGCGATTCCCTTATCCCCAAGAAACCCATGCATCATAGCAAATTTACGTCGAAAATGACATGGCTGAAGAAAATAAATATAGATTTTGGTATATTGAAATATATCACGATTTTTCAGTCCAGATAATCTGGACTCGGATTTTTACCGATTTCAATACATAATTTAAAAAATCACGAATGCAAGAATTAACGTCAAAGCTATGTAAAATCAGAGGCCGCAAAGCCGCAGACAGTTAATTATTTTTAAAGTAGAGTTGAGCTGATTCAGATTTGATGCGTTCTATAAACGGCTTTGCTTATAAAGCAGAGGCGGATCAATAAAAATGAATGGATTAACGGAGAGAAGCTATTTCCAATTTACCTTTTGATGATGTAAATATGTAAATTGAATTGACATACTTAAAAAATCGAAACTCAATCCAAGAAGCTTCTCTTAATTAGTTTGCTCAGTTTCATTTAGAGAAAAGTAATCCTTCGTAAATCTTCAATGTATCTTTCCAAGAATCAATATTTGCTTTGTAAAAATTCTTTGTTTATGAAAGAAACTGTCTTTAACATCATTCTTTAATCCAAGTTTCATACTTTGAAGATTCTTCTTCTTACTCCAGGTTGGTGTTTGACAAATTTTATTCTAATTCTCTTTTCAAAAATAGTAGTCTTTCTTATCCAGCTTTATCTCAATCTCAACTTCTTCCTCTCAAGTTAGATGTTCACGTACGATTTTCCTCTTTGGTGACACTTGACAAAAATAAAAAGTGCGCGGGGGAAGAATAACGTCCTTTCGAACAAGAGTGCTGCCTTCGGTTGGTATATTTATCATCGGAGCTGAGCGCGTGATCGTTCATTAATCATCCTAAAATGGTCTTACGCGTCCAGCTGCACCAGCTGAACGTGTATTGAGTATAGACCTACACAAACCATCTGGCATCGTCCTAGTTCGGGTGCAAGTTGTGGTTCAAAACACGATAGTTCATTTGAGTGACCTGTTTACAAAATCATGCTAATTTAGTTCCGATATCAGGCATCCATATTCCTCTAATAATCTGTGTGAACCAATATCACTTTATCGAATCCTTAGCGGGAATAATAGATTACTGGGCCATTAGGAAGAACTGAATTCGCAGATTTGTATAAAAGACGAATCGACTAGTAAGCCAAATTTAATCATAATACAGAAGACACAAAACAAGGACATTTGTTCTTTCATGTTATTATCGAGTAAAGGTAAAATAAATTGTGGTTTAGTATACCTTTGTTATTTCCCTGTCAATAGATTCGCATTTATCTGCAAAAACGGATCTTCAAAGCATTTCACGTATGTATGTAAATGTGGTCTCAGTAGTCGCTCCATTGATCCTTTAGTGATGTTAAGTTAACTACACTGACGTCATTTCTGACAATGAATCCTAAACAGTTCATCAAATTCACTTATTGATTCTCTTTATGCGAAAAGCAATTTTAGTCTACTGAACAATCAAAAATGCCATCAACTTAGTTTCCTGTTTTGAAGAACGTAAAAAACCAATGACGCTTGTATCAGTTAACTCTAACTTCACCTACGTAAAACTATATGAAAACATTATAAAGATGAAAGATATGGTATATAATAATAACTGCGTGAATTGTGTCATTAAATAATTTAAAACGAGAGAAAAATGTAGTGGGATTTAATGCAATGGAAACGCAATAAAAATGTGATAGAATTACAGTAGAAAAGTGAAAAAGCGAGGGCAATAGGAGTACAGCCACCTTCACCGCATTCAATAGAGGTTTACCAAGGAATTTCATTGGTCAATTTGAAAATACTTCTGATCCCGGAATTTCCCCTGTGGCAGTGCTCCTGGTAGAGCGTCCTTAACTTTAAGTGCCTTTAAATAAAGAAAAGGATCAAGAAGCAATCTTATCTTTATCCTACCCGACCCAGTCGCGTCTTACTCGAAACCCGCTGCGTGGAAACTTAGCTCATACGTAAGTGTTGACATTGTCGAAAGTTCTTGCGTGCGGTTTATCGAGCTGAAATTTCACTTGTCGCTATACAGCCGCAAGCTCGATTTGAGACGTTACGTATTATGTACATTATTCTCCTGAATGTGAATAGACCCTCCTCCTCATTTGAGGAAGAGGGTCCATTGAGGAAGGAAATTCATAAAAATTTAGATACATGCTTTCCACACTAAATTTCAGTCGAAAGTCCTTCATCGGATGGCTACTGACCGTGAAAACTTTAAAATGATATAAATTGATTTATTTAACTAATCAATAATAATTCACAGAATTTCTACTACTTGAGACTTTTTAAGTCTGACTTAAATTGACTTACACTACTTAGGTTCGATCCTGTTAAGTCTGACTTAAAGTGATTTATACTACTGAAACTGGCTTATGCTACTTTCAAATTTTAACCAGTTTTATAATAATTTAAATTATTTTTTTATCCGTGTTCACTCTGAGTGTAAAGATATGGAAATTTGATTTCTTTTGATATACTATCACAAGTAAATAAAAAACTCTTCCGAGTCGAAATGTTGAATCTCTTTTAACCCCGAAAGCAAATCTGGAAGTCTGAAAATGAGTGTTGGGAATTATAAAAAGTTCTAAAGAGTGTTAAAGCAGTCCAATAAGAGTTAAAAGATCATTTGGAGAGTGACGCAGGACTAAAAGAGGCTTTAGTTAGAATAATTTCAGGGCAAAAAGAGATTCAAAATTTGACTCGGGGCTAACTTAAATTGAATTATCAAAAGAGAGGATCTGAGAAGGGATTTTCTTCACTCAGATGCTGCTCTTGTGGTTCGAAATGCGATTGAGAACCTGCCATCGAGAAGTTTGACAAACTTCATCAATATAAGCCGCCTCTGGTATGAAAAGTTTCGCTAATATCCGAAATAGTGGTGAGCAATAGGGATGCAGAAAAAAGGTCGAGGAGTGGCTGATGCCTTACCCAGAGATATATTAAAAATCTGTTCTCTTTCTCTCCTTCTATTCCAATATAACTCACGCTTTCATCCATTCTGCGCTCGATATTGAACTCTGTTATCCATCCACGCTTATCTATTACTTCGCAAATAATCCTATCGAAAATCCTATATCGAACAAAAGTCTTATTCGACTCCATAAATAAGCGTCATAAATAATAAGATCCATAAATAGAGATGTAAAGCTTCCATTCCCTAAGGATCTTATAATAATGACTAATGTTACTGGTGAGTTGATAAAAAAAATTTATTATTATCGTAAGCAATCTATTATTCTAGGAATAATGTGTTTATTACTGTTCATCACTATGAAACTTTTTAATTGATGATAGTTAAGTTAGAATTAAAGTCATAAAATATTTGAGCGTTGTTACAATGCGTGCACATGGCCATGTAGTGTTTAATGTGAGGTCGTAATGTCTATTATAGTACTGTGACATGGTGCATCTATAAAAATATCGGATCTGTTTTTATTAATTTTTTCCTTCCACTATAGCTTGGGGCATAATGAAATATGAAAAATATTTTCTGCCTACTAATGGTATTTTGGGGTGGAATATTGGTCTCCAGAAAGTGTGAATACCATTTGCGAATTTGTAATTGAAATATTAATTTATTGCAGCGAAGGACCGACTAGTAATTAACACGGTCCGTAACCTCGTGTCAGCGGATACGCAATGCATGCATTACTGCGTCGTATATAGCTGCAAAACATAAATACTCGGCTTTAGTCTGGCGGAGACCAGATGATAATGGGCAAAGTGTAGGATTCAACCATTACCCCCTGCCCTCATATGTAACATTTACAACGAACTCTACACGATAGGGAACTGAACAAGAGAACATTTAAATAAAGACTAGTGAATAGATAAATAGATTCGATAGGCAAATTAATATAGATCACTTTAGAAAATATTGACTTTTTCAAATAATAGTTCACTAATATAAATACACACGATTAGTTTCTTTCTGCTTCCCTAAATACTTTTTTGATTACAATAGGTACTATATGATTTTCCAAAGATGTAAAATGCTGCGGAGATTAAACTTTTCTAAAGCCTAATTAATCACAACTTAACCGGAATTACCTCAGAAGAAAATTCGCATCAGACTGGAACTGCGTAATTAAAAAGAGCACTTAGAGAATTAAAATTGCTAATGTAAAAGCAAGTATGCGTCCGACCGTTTTCTAAAATCGCTCCAGACATCAGATCTATTATAGTTTAGGTGTATGGTATTATCATATCAATTAGAGTAGAGCCACGAAGAAAAAAAGTAAAAACTCAAGACTTTTTAATTATAGTTGGATAATATTTGCAGGTAATGGATTGCGAAAACTAGTGAGCCAGGAAAGCAGACAAATGGGTCTCTTAGGTGTCTTCCATGTGAAAAGACTCATGGACAGTCATTAGCGGAAACAGGAGGGGTCGAAATAAACGAGGAGTTTTTTCTAATTTTCCAAAAGTCCTTTAATTTGTGGTAACGACTCTTTTCATTCACATTCGCTTGGATTAAACAAAACCCAAGTTTCCACACCTTGATAGTTTAAGTACAGAAATAGTATCTACTAACCCAAAGGGTGTGGTTCTCATTCTATTATTCTTTTAAGTACCTTTTATATGAGAAATATTCTAACGACAAGAAATGAAACGAAAATTTATGACTGATATTTTCTTCAATAGAGAAATATAGAAAGCAAAGAGAAAAGTCAGTGGTATGGAATCTCAAGGAGTCTCTTCTTTCGTTTCTCTTTTCTCTTTTCTGAAAGAAATTTCAAATTGTATACAATATTTTTATATAATAACAAAAATTCTTCAAATATTGAGAACTCGCACCCGTTTTTCAGAAAAAAACATGTTCTTCATTCACAAAAATATATCTGAAATGTTTTCTTTAGCGAATAAATAAATAAATAAACAAGTCGATTCTAGCGTATTTGAGCAATAGCAAATAACTTGGTATTGCTTAGATAATATTATTATTATCAGAATAGAAGAATATTGAGGAGTACAAATGAAATAGCAAAGAGCCAAAGTAAGCATGGAACGTGACTGAATAATGGTCTTCTTGCTGGTGAAGTGGATTGTTGACCGACTGCTAAAGTAGTCAAGAGATCGTAGTCCTTTTAAAATCAGTGTACAGCCCATTTCACGCGAACCAACATGTACATGCAGTATGTATAATTAAGCCAGCAATTCTAAACGTGCATTCTTCATTCTAAGAAATGCACGAAAAAGTGTGCTCCTTAGCCAAGATCAAAAAACCACTGCGTTTTCAACTCAGGAAATGTTTACAGCTGAAATCTCAGATTAATAAATTCTAGGCCGCAGTATTTCTTTGTCTATTAAATCTATTCAATTTTGCATAAAGCGGAAAAGTTCTCGTAAATATATACCATGCTAATTATCTTCAGCTTGGAGGGAACAAGTTTTAATATCTTTAATCAGATTTAGTAGTCGAATATTTACATGATCATATTAAAGAAGATTCTGTAAAAGTTCAACTTTAAATTAAATTTCAAGCTCAAGTGTTTTTTTTAAAGTAAGTGATTAACGCGAGCTGACTTTAATTAAAATTCGTTTTCAATTCACGTATGCTTATAAGTTCAGTATTTTAAAACGTCCTACAGTCTTTGCCCTATTCACCAGTTATCTGCAATGAAAACGACTCTAGTCAGAAGATCGTAACTATTAACGTCGATTACGCTTTAGTCGCATTTGCATGCATTTAAATACAAGATCCCTCAGTTGGACATAACATGAATAAATACGACCTCCTGGAATAACGAAAATAAACATGAATATAATTGAAGGATGCGAGAAAGAATTGTTAGCAGTTTCTCTTAATTTTCGCTCGATATTCCTACTTAAAGGCTTAGACTAAATTCCTACTCTATTGCATATAAAAATTAGTTTACTGTCTATGTTGTAAAAATTACTCTCTCTTGCTGCTATGTCAGTAATTGGATATCAAAAAATCTCTTATACTTCGTGACACCTATTTCGTCTGACTTAAATGGACTTATACTACTTAATATTAAATTATATCTGAAAAGTTTGAAGCTTTTCCATGATTAAAGAAATATTGCAAAGACACGTAATGTGTAACAGTTGTGACATGTGTGAGCAGATGCATACGTCTTCGTTGAGACTTAGAAGCATTCTTCTTCCTTAAACTGTTTTTCTGCGAGCGTAATGGGATTTTCATATCCATGTAATACATGTATGTAGGACATAGGTGAAAGGCAACCCAAGAAAATATAGATAGAAGAGCGCGAAAATGTTGGGACGAAGAGATCGAAATTCTTATACCTTGTGGTATTCTCCACCATGAATTTCTTCCCTTTATTTTTTTTTTCTATGGCTTTTAGTAGAGCGCTCTTGTGTGGACGAACTAATCGCGTGACCTAAGAGCAAAGAGGTCATGGGAGAGAGAAGTCAGGAGG
>JAUESI010000015.1:939008-953870 GCA_032275145.1 Synergus laeviventris | reverse complement strand
AGTAGAGCGCTCTTGTGTGGACGAACTAATCGCGTGACCTAAGAGCAAAGAGGTCATGGGAGAGAGAAGTCAGGAGGGAAAGCAAGAGAGAAAGCAAGAGAGACAAAGATGAAACGAGAAAGAGGAACGATGTAAAGATAAGGAATTCGACCCGTTTGATTCACTTCACATCGAGACGCATTTTCAGCAAACGCTGATAAGATATTCCTATTCGAACAGAGGAAAGGTTCTAAGATTCTGCCGACGGCTGCAGCACTGGAATGTGATGCTGCAAACTCGTTGCTGTCTTGAAAAGAAGTCAACGGAAGTAGGGTTAGAGGTTAAGTGATTTCTTATGTTTCGCGACCTCGACATAATATCTTTATCCATCTCACTTCGATCTTATTGCTAAGCTGTTGATGTGAACTGTACAAGAGCCAAAAATAAAGTCGATTTGCAGAGAGTGTAAGAAGCATATGTCATTCGTATCTGGAATTTAATCGGAAATCCTCGTTCCTGCCAAGGTTTGAGTAGCTCTGCGCTATCGTGACATAGAATGGAAATCCCAGTGGAAATTGAGAGGGTTGAGTAGCAGTAGTCGTTCTTTAACGAATACATTTTTTAGAACCTTACAAGTTTTATGCTTTGCTCCATAGTACTGAACATAAAATCAATATGTGAAGCGATTTGATCACGAATTGTAAAGGTATTTTAAGGACTTTATTTTGGATCAGTGAAGTATGATATATATATTTAAGTTTACATTTATCAAACTATCTATGATATTACTTTGAGATTGGATTAATGGTTTAGAGACTCAAATGAATTTCATGAAGTCATATAACATAGAGGTGCACTCTATTCAATAGGATCCCATTTCTTTTATACATACAGCCAATATTGGTCTCCATTTTTACGAGTGTCGACATCTTTTACAAAGCCAGCGAACAGTGGGAATGATCAGACGGCAAATTGAATTGACTAACTGAGCTTACTCCGCCAATACCATTTTCTGCTGTCGTATGTAAATTTCACGCTCCTTTATCGATGATGTGAAATTTGAGGCAATAGCAAATTTTTTCCTTATGAATGAGGGTTCATTTTCACCATATGGATATTACAATACTCTCATTCATTCTATGAAAATAAAAGATCAGTCCTTTTTATTCACTCTGGGATGTTCAATGATACAGATATAAAGCATATTGTACTGAAAATATAATTGACTAGAACACAGTTGTCTTTTTAAATGATGAAAGTATGAAATATCGACTGGAAGAATGACTTGAAAAAATATGTATTACATTCCAGACTTTGAAAGTACTTCCGCAAGAAATCCGTAGCCCCTGTGTGGAAATCAAGTCCTTAAGACAGACAGATAATCCCATGGGCTTCATAGGATGTCACTGTGTAGGTTAAGGGTTAAGTTTTTATGTCTATCTTCTGGTTGGCTGATCTTCGTTCTATACCTTCACTTTTTCGCATGCGAAGCATAGTTTCTAGCTCCAGGGATTTCCCTTTCTGAGTCTTTTGTAGCATCCTATTTTAAATTCGAAGTAGCCAGCCATGGCGAGTGATAAAAATTTGGCATCAACTGACTATACAAGAAAAAAATTTCTTTAAAAAATACTGCAGTGTTAGCAAAGTCGGTTTCGAGATGGTGAAATTTCTAAGGGAAAATTTCATTTCTGAAGTTGGGGCTTTCTGGAGGGATATTAAAAATCAGTTCAAAAAGATTGTGGGAGATTAGAAAGGCAATATATGGATCTGAGGTAGCCGAAACGGTATTCCTTTGAAAGCTGATGGTTCTGACCAGACAAAGCTAACTGCGCTCAAGATAAATTGAGGATAATGCTTCTCCATTCGCGTTCTTTTTACGCGATCGACCTCTGGTCAAACCTTTGCTCCTTTCCTTTTGAATCATGTATACTTTCCTTTCTAGGATGAAACGAATCCTTTTCACGTAAGAAGTCGTGGTGCCCGAAAGTTGTGTTCAATTTCCGCCAATGAGATCATTATTTTCCGAAAGAAGTTAGTGAAAAGCTACAAAATTTATCTCAAAGCTTCCTCCTTATTGAAAAATATCCTGCGAATATTTTATCCCAGAAAGCTATAAATATTATTAAATTCAATCGTGTAACTTTTAAATTTAAACGCTACGATTAATAATAGTAATTAATTTACTTCGACCTATGCCATTTTTAAAGGATAATGAGGTAATAAAAAATGTAAATTCTGTGGCATAATATTTCTGTAACGGAAACCACACCATTGAAGTGTGGTAAACGAGTGTCTGTGTTGGTCTTGAAGCTACGTAGAATATTCAATAAGCTATGATTGAAAATGGAAGTTGATTGAAGTTCCGTCTAGAAATACAGGGTATCATGCTTTACTCATGGTTATCCACGAGATCAAAAGTAAATTATATTTTAAAACTTTGAGTGGATATCGGATACTTTCAAGCACGTTAATTTTACATGAGCAGAAGTGTGCTTAACATAAACTTGAGAAAACTGTTTATATAACTAGCAATTATGAACTTCCGCTACACGCGTGATTAATTTCTCGTTTTTGCGCTACTTTTGCTAAAAGGATTCAGAAGATTCTGAACAATTTCAAATCAAAGGATTTAAAAATGTTTTAAGGGATTTCAGAAATATGAAAAATAATTTTGAATTTAGAATTTTTGAAGTATTGTTTAATTTCATCAATCTCAATAACATTCCATATCTTATGACATTCCATTAAATTTCGTAAAATTATATTAAATATTTCGAAGCAGCCCATGCAGAAATTACCAAATTTGATCCCTAATACAAATCAGGACTCAATCGGACATACTATATTTATGGCCAAGATAGGACGAATGACGAGAATAAAATAAAAAACACAAGTGGTAGTTTTGTCAATTTGTGGTTGAAACTTACTCAATTCTATTTTATCAACAAATATTGTTCCAACTAAAATAAGAATAGAAATTACAAGTTTATTTCCTAAAGAATTATTTTCAATGCAAATGAATCAATATTTTAACACTATTTCTAATTTAAAATATAATCAATACAAACACTCGTTCATTTCAACGTTCTGAACTTTTCAGTCATAAAAAAAAGTGAAAATTGTCAAGATTCAGTGAAAAATAGTACAGAACTATTTTGAGTCCGGTCCCGTCTAGATAGTCTGATTTGGCCCAATTTCTTTCGCATCGGCCACCGGATCAGATCCATATTAAAATTTCTGCACGGGAGTGGGTATACTTATGTGGGATTAAAACTAAAAGAGCGCTTGCTCTATCGACGAAAAGTCACATTAATTCCCATGTGGGTACCATATATATTAATATTGAGAGTTGCAGTTCTTGTAGACTCGTCTCCACGTGTGCGTAGGACGTGCAGGAAAAGTATAGAATTTGAAACATTCGCCTATGTTGAAAGTTAATTGAGAAACAGGAAATTACATTCTGACTATCACGCGCGTTGCAAGGTCTCTGGAACAACATTGGCCATATACATAGAAGAATGCGCTTTACAGTGGAGTGCAGAGACAGTTCAATAAATTATCGATCTGGTTAAATATTCAGGGTTTCGCTCTCGCTGTAGGTGCGAATCCGGCACATTTCGGAGTTGAAAATAAACCAAACGGAAAAAGTGTTACTGATGAGGATTCTAAAATTGAATAAAAGATTGCAACGATAATCAAGAAAAATGAAGAATCATATAAGTATTTTGCGAACCTATAGAATTAGTAATAATAATAATAATAATAATAATATATGAAATTTTGAAGTAGATATCTCTTCTGAAGTAAAGAGTTAATAGGTTTCTGTTTATTTTACAAGCTGTTTTCGTGAAAGAAGGTAATGAGTGTACTTGGCTAGTTTAAAATAAATGCTTAAGCGAGAGTAATAAACCATTATTTATTTTGATTACAGGATGCTCTTGTATAGTGTACAGCAGTTCCTACAGTCCTCAAGGCGGTACTTTCATGTCCCCCGACTTTCCGAAACGGTATCCAATGAATATTGACTGTCTGCTATATACATTTGTCGGCCAACCGGAAGAAATCGTCCAGCTTACTTTTCATCAGTTCAACACCGGCCCTTCTCGATCTGAGTAAGTAAAATCTTTTAGTATCTCTTTATATAATCACTCTAACTGCCTCGAATATTGAATTACATATTGAAAATATGAAAAATGGTATTTTAAAAATCAAAGCTATGTCCTACCATCACGACATTCTTTTTCATCTACGAAAGCACACATTTCTTGCCATGCAATTATGCTGGAAATAATACGTAAATTAAGGAACAGAAGAAAATCAATCACGAAAGGAGTTGGCTCAAAGCCACGCTAAAAGCCTAAAAAGTTTTTTGAAATATTGCAGAGAGAAACTAGTAAAATATTTCTTTGAGTGTGCTATGACCAAAGGAACGTGCGTAATTGTTACTCGTGCTTTGGTCTCTTTTCTAAGGCTTAAAGATAAGTACTTTAAGCTATTACGCCTTTTATACGTGCCATTAGTGAATGAATAATTAAAATCATAGGTAGCGGTTCACCGCTGAGATCGGCTTCCTCGTGCATAACTATTTTACTTTATAGTTCAATATTTACAAGTATATTATATCCTTGACTGTCTCCAGAATTTTAAAATTTTTAAACGCAAGGAATTATTTTTAATTAATCACTTTTCTCATTCTTGAAATGTCTTAATTTCAACAAAACCAGGGGCATTAAGTTTTTTACAACTTCATTGAAGCAGGGAACATGGAGTCTTGTGAAGTAAATTGACAGTAAGATGTTAGATGGAGAGAATTGAGGATTTAATGCGGGTAGGAGAATTCCATGAAGCAATAAACCTGCGTCTGCTGAGTACCCCCTGAACTCCTAAAACAGGACACTCCCTGTACAACCTTAGTTGATTACTCGTTGCCACAGGGTTCCCTTGACATAATCTCAGTATTAGCTCGATACCAAGTGCAGATACACAAGACAAGATGCACCACCACTATCTCTTTTGTATGTCGCTTTGTAGTTAACATTATAGGATCAACCCCTTTCATGTTAAGGTGTTTACTGAAACCACATCATTTTCATCCTCCACTTTAAAACTAATTTAACCCTCGTTATTCAAACTCTAAATTATGGACCTGCTCAAAATTGGAGAAATATTAGTTCATCATTTACGGTTGAAGTTAGATTAATAATAAGTTTATTATAGTATATATAAAATAGTGAATATAAAATAAACCGAAAAAAGTTAGAAGGATTCGAAAGCACTTTTTTAAAATACATTTTGAAAAATTCGCAGAGCAAATTTATGATGGCTTGGTGAATTTTGTTTCGGTAGGTTCAACTGTAGACGCTTCTTCAGAACACAAACACACAGACATTCAATTTTACATATATATAGGTAGCCTGAAAGCATATTGTAATCATTGAAATACAAAGAGTTCTCTTTGCTATTATCAGTGAAAAATATTATCTCAGAGAGAAATATATATAAAGAAACGTTACTGGTTCTTATAAATGAAACGTTTAATAATGTCTCCAAATAAAGGCGCCTCTCAAAAAGCTCTCCGAAAAATGTCGAACTTTATTCGTTAAATACGCGTGGGACGTTTGATCTTCTTTTTCATTTCCGAACTTTTGCCTTCCGAAATTTGACGTGCTTATCTCATAATAAAAAGATATCTGAATTGATTCGATAAAATGTACTTGAGATGAGTATTTTTTCCCTTCCTTTGAAATCAACTTTGTGGTGAGAGACAAGCTACAAAAACACTTCAGTACAGATAGAAGCAGCACGAATTGCCACTTTATTATGGAAATCGTATCGGAAAAGTCTGTGAAAAGCAAAACTAAGAAGAAAAACAGTGCATAAGGCGATATATCTCTGGTAGAAACAGAATAAGACAAGTGCGGCAACGAGTGCCAACAGAAGTAACCTGACTGGCTATATTGAATATTGAAAAAGTGCCAAGAGCAAGCACGGATCAACAATACTCTTGTATTTCAAACGCAGCAGTTCAGAAGTGCATTTTCCCGTACCGTGTGAAAGAAAATTTGCGAACTGGCAAAAGTGAACCTCTCTCGGAATGTTTTAGTAACAATCTACCCCTGCCTTGTCGGTTTCAACCCCCTTTCTACTGTGGGGTCACGTTACACTCAGTTATAATACGCCCAGCATAATTCCTGCCGCTTATTTGCATGCATAATCGCTTATACGTATCCACAATGACTCCCATAGTGAGCTCGGATTACCTGGACGGCAATTGCAAGTTATTAAATTTTCTAGACATTAGTTCTCCCTTGACACACACGATTCTCTTTTTTCTCATTATCACACTATCTGTAAAATATAATATGTGTATCAGTTACCGTTACAGTTAAAAAAATGGGTAACACGTTACTGTTATCCTTGCTCGACGTAAAATGATGAATGAAAACTTTTTTAGTCAAATATTCTTGAATAAAATCTTGAAAGAAAGTATTGATATAAGAAAGCAGGAAAAAGTTGGAACCATTTGATATATTGGTGGCCGTCATTGTCTAGGGTGAAAGAGGAATAACTCTCTACAAAACGTCTCATCCTCTAACGACAAAGAATACGGGGATTTGCTCGTTATTTTCTTCTTACACTATTTCTCGTTCTATAAGTTCCACTTTCTAGCCCCACGGTTTCAGTTGACCCCCCACCTTGTGGATTTAGCACCTAACCCAAATCCAGAAACCCGTCGCCATCGTGGGCGGAATCTCAAATACCCTCGGGTATCATAAAAACCAGGCAGTAATGGTTTAATAAAGGCCACTACAAAGTCTGCGCAAGACGACCGCATTCTTGATATCACGCTAAATAATATTACACCAACTTTTCTTACCAATTCTCCTTTAGAAGAACCTAACAAGTTATCCCTGATCTCTCTAATTTCGTTATTTTATTATACGCGGGTTACAGTACGCGGGAAAAATTGCATGGACAATTAATAATAATAAAATTCAAAACAAAAATGACATAGTTAAAATGAATTATTTGCATAAATTTAAAATTATTATTACATTAGATTCCAATAAATCTCATTTTAGACCTTTTGGAGAAAATTATTTTAAACTGACATAATAGAAGTCTCGTCAACCAGTGTCTCAACAAAATCAAATTAAATGATAGAAACTTGATCGTTAACTGTAGTATTTAAAACAGCATGCTGCATTCCTGAATGCAGGTTCCAGCTAATTAAATATCTCGCTTCAAGAAGCAAAGCGGGGCTAAACTGGGTAGTAAGAGAGCATCAGGAATTGTCACACCCTGGCGCGCAGGAATTTCATCTAGCACATAATTAATCTTGGCAATTACGTACTAGACAAATATAATTCTGTATATCCGGGTACCTAGGTATTTGAGTCCTGTTTCCGTTGATACAACGTTCCGCACTCCACATACTAAAACTTCCCCTCTTGCCTCAGTTCGAGGGTGAATGGCTTGGAACGAGAAGGGCCCCAAGGGCAGGACCGTTAAACAATGCCTCGTGTATACCTTCAGCCTCGAAAATGTACTCTCAGTTTGTATCGTTTCGACCTAAGTGCGTCTCGACATTAATCAGAACGACTAATTACCTACTTCTAACTGTCTGCACGGATTCTCCTTCAGTTCTACTTCTACATACGAGTATTAATAGTGATTTTCTAATCAAGATATGATTTGAGTAAACGATTTTAAGAAATCGGATAAATCAAACAAGATTTAAAAATATTTCAATGGGTAAGGATTAGAAAAACTTTCAAAGGATAGCAAAAGATATCGATGAAACACGCTTAGAAATCCTTTAAAATGCCTAAATTATCTTCATGATCCCCGGTGTCGTTATAAAATTAATTTTTCGTACTTAACAATTACTAATTTTTATAAGAAATTTTTATTCTTAAATTTATTACTGCCCGGAAATAAATTAGCTTTGGAATCAATTTGAAGGATGAAGAAAAGAAATGCATTAATCCAGTGGCAGGCCAGATTTTAATTGCTTGTACCTTGTCCACTGGTCGACATTCGGTCTGACATAAAAAGGGGTTTACTACTTTGGTCAGCCACTGAGACAAGAATCTTAAGACGTTTGCTCTGAGAAAAAGGTTCTACTGAATTGAATTCCTCATGAAGCCTTAGTAGCCAGCTTTAATCTTTCAGAAGACTCTCGGCTATCCTTTTAAATCGATCCATATATATAATACGGTTTTTATTTCGTTTTTCAATAAAAATGTAATTTTAAATTTAATGAAGATAGAAAATAATGCTTTAATTAGGGATTTCTTGTTGTTTTTAAGTTAAAGAGTGATTAGCCACAACATTAAGAGAGAATAAAGCAGTTTCGCATCTACACTTGGCCTATTGCCACGAAAGCTCATCGCGATACTGCAGATATCTCTACAGCCAGCTTGGGCAGAAATAATTGCTAGCTGCTTCGTTTGTTGCTTAAATTTTGAATTCAAAATACTGCAACCAGGTTTGCCTGTTGGACCTACTTTCACTCGTAAATCTCTAGACAATGCAAGAAGTTTAATTGCTATTCAGCAAGCAATACACTTTTTCAATTTGATAAGAAATCTTCCCCCATTTCTCGTGTTTCCTTTTTATTTTATAATTTACTACGTTTAGTTTGTAACTACTTACTTTTTGAAAGAGTAAGATTAAAGAATAAAAATAAAAAGAGCAAAGGAAGAATCGTCGCTTAGTTAATTTTGCAGTTTACAGAGACAGAGAGATTTTCAAAGCCTGTATGTTGTCTCTTGACGGACAATGACTCTGTTGCAGGCACCAGTTTAAAACACTCACCCTGCAGGATACATTATTTGCGCTCCTGATTAAAACTTAATCTGAAATTAATTGAAATTAAATTAAATTAATTTAAGATTTTTACCCAGTCAGATCCATTTTCGAGGAACACAAAATGTTTATGACATTTAATAGTGTAAAAGAAGATGTAAAATTGTTGGCAATTATTACTTCCAAAATCGTTAAAGCGAATAAACAACCAAAATTCTTTTCTTAATTCCCCACCTTCGATTTTGACATAAAAAAATAGCTTACTTATTCTTCTAAAATGTACTCAGTATATTTAAAAATATTTTACGATTTCAAAAGGTATTTAAAGATCACCATATGGGCTACTTCCAAATTCCATACGCATTTGATTTCATTCAGATTTCTTAGCATCTTATCATGGCTATAGAAGTATAATTAAATTACTCTCCATATTACAAAAAAATCCCACCCACTGTTGTCATTATTAAATAATGGTTGAATCTTGTCTCCAGGGAATTTTGAAAGGTTTCTCTTAAACGAAATACGACATTTACTGTAAACAAGTTATGTAGAACAATTAAGTCTTTGTTTCAAGATTAAAACGTTTCTTTTCTTTCAATAGAAAGTTTCAAGTTCAACAACCCAACAACTAAGTCTCAGTAAATTAATTACATTCACGAATGAAAATCTAAAGTACTAAAGGCGATACAAAGTTCGAAGGTTCTCATTATTCGTTTAAGATAAAGTTGGGAATTGTCGTTGCTTAATACTATAGCAATAAGAAAAAACCTTTGCCCTTTATGATTAATTGTCCAATTTATACAAGCCAATTTGTACAAGCATATATTGCTTTTATACTTTTTTTATGATATTTTAAAAGTACTTGTGAAATATTGTGAACTCTTTTAAAAATACCTTGAAGCCTTTAAATTGTTTTACGAACTTTTCCTTTTATATTTTTAAAATCTGAATGCCGGAATCCATAACCCGTAAAGTCGGGATTCGGGTTTTTGCCTATGTAGATCGCGGGGTATAATGCTGCCCATGTATGAAACTCGTTCCTTATTAAAAGTCATTTATCAAATGAGTGAGTTGCAAGACCTCAACTTCAGAGATTAGAAAGTTAAACATTAATTAGTTTATACTTCAGATAATTCATTGGAAGTATATAAAAGCAAGTTGGTTCGGATTAATTTAATTTTGTGGAATTTGTTCCAAGTTAAGTTTGGCTGACGAGATACGAAGATTCTCGAGAAGGGCAAACGAATAGACCAAGAATAGAGTCGAAACTTTAACTACTCGCGATGAAATAAAGTCTATTTTTCGGTTTCTAATTATTGGATTCTAGCCGAAGTCTTACAACTTGCCTTAACTCTTATGAGAAATATAGAAAGATTCTAGCAGTTTTCTTATATTTCCACCCAGTCACGTTTTTTTTCTTATTCCATCTGAAGTAGAATCCTTAATGGTTCTCGTTAAAGATCCGCGATTCTCGCAACAGTAAATGAAATGCCAAGATATTTTCTATTCAGTATTAACATCTCATGAATATCAAGCAAGTTTTCTTTGAAACAGGCTTCTACTGATTTTCATTTGAATGCAAGTTTGCATTCTAACTACAGCAATGCTTCCTACCTTCTTTCAGATTTCAGGAAAAAAGAAATTAAGGATACGTTCTGCTTAAATTGCACAACCAGCTTTCGCGGAACAACCATTCGATACAAGACGGATTTGCAGCACACTTGAAACTTTCTTTGTATTCCGGAAATTTAGTTTTATACGATTTCAAAAAGATCGACTTGCATTCTTGTTTCTCTTCTCTGTTTTCTTTCTCATCTCTCGGAAATTCAATAAAAATTTGAGAAAGCAAAGTGGTTTCTTGCAAGACTTTCCTGTGTAGTTCAAGTAAGCATTCGAGGGTTTTTGTTCATTCTCAATTATCTTTTTATAGTATAATAAAATCATTTTGAAGCAGTTTCTTATTCTTCTAGAACACTTAAAATATCTTAAAACATTTAAAATAACTTAGAGCTTCAACTATCCACTCGAAATATTTCCACACTTGAAATCCTTATACAAACCATTGTGAAACTTGTTTTATTTTACACGAGAGTAACTTCCTATATTTGAAATGTACTCTTCTGTAATCGAAATGTCTGTAGGACTGTTTCTGACTTGGAAAAGATAGACAGTGCAAGTTGGTAGCGATTTTATTATTCACCGTAGGAGAGTTCTGTGACAAGGGAATTCATCATCATAAAATTTAAACTTATCTCACCCTACGGCGTAGTATGTACTACATAAACTAAGGGAGCGCTCGACCTGCAAGATTATTCCCTTTGGCGATGTGAAAGTGATGAGGCAAAGGACAGAAGTAAAGACGTAATGCTGCGATGAAAAACTTCATTCTTAATGTAAAATATTTTTAAACACTATTAAAAATGTTCCGTAAAAATTTCCTTTAAAAGTTTTTTGAGTGAAAATTACTATTTAGTCAGACCAAGTTAATTTACCATACACATTAATTATAATTACTTTACTATAACCCATATATATCATTAATCAGGTGCATCGATGTTAAATTATTATTCAAACTCCAACTGTCACTTAGTGATTGAAACCTATACAATATTTAATCATATAAACAACATTTAAAAAAAACCCGGAGTGACCCTGTGACAAGAAAATGTAGATCCCTGAGATAAATCTCGACCGCGGAGAGAACCGGGTTTCGCAACATGGAATACATCAAACAAATGGAATAAAATGCATATAATATAGCGTCAGGGTTCAGATAGCACCGCCAGAAGAGTATTGCGTTTCAAATGAAATGATAGCGAAATAAAAGGGCTAAATCTGAACAATTTTACATTTGCTTTCAAGGAGAATATCAAGAGAAGGAACCGCAGTGAAACAGTCATAGGATGGTTCATAGTAAGAGAATCTCGTATAGTCTCGTTGCAGGTTCTATAGCTGGGTTATACCTACGTGCAGTGCACAAAAAGGACCTACATACTATTCAAAAGGCACCCACCCGGTGCTTCACAAAAAAGACATTGAACGTATCATCCACGAATAATTGAATATACTGCTTCCTCTTCCACATTGTTCAAAAATTGTATGTGACGTGAATATTTTCGTATACTAAAGCATTTATTTTGCATACTGAGACAAATTCTTGTGGTTCCTGAAATAATTTTTATCGCAAGCCTACTGAAATAATAGGAGAAACCTTTCTGTTTTGCAATTAGCTAGAAGCATTTGTTTTGCAATGACCTATAAAAACTATTTTTTAGCTTTCCTCTTTTTGAGCCTTACTCCTTTTGTTGACATGGATTTTTTAGCTAAGGGAAACCGAGACCACAGTTTACTTTTGTGAAACGAAGGAAGAGAGGCAAAACGAATAAGAGGTATTACCTGACGATTATTTCATCCCTCGGGTTCAATCTATTGCTTCTTGAGTCTACCCTCCTTCTATAATAAAGTGCTAGCATTCTTCTTTCCGTTTTCGATAAGAGAGAGTTGCCTTCTAGGAAATGGGCGTCAGATTCTGACTTTATTTCAATGTACGTTTGTGATAACTTTCCTGGGGCCCTTTATTGTCTGTTCCTAATCGAAATACTTATTCTAGAGTGAAAACTTTCTATTACGCTTTCAGAGACAAATCTCACTCATATTTTTCTATAATATCATCGAACCTTATTATTCCATGTCGCTTCTTAAAAATACGTTCTTCGTGAATCAGAATATCAATAATACCTACCACGGTCAACTATTTGTTGACTTTCAAAACAAGTGAATTACATTATTATAATTATATTATTAATTTGTATTACTAGAATAATATTAAAAGTCTATTTAAAATAAAAACCATAATTTTTCATCATCAAGTATATTATGCAAGAAGGTTTTAAATTACTGTTTTAAATGGAATGTCAAAACTATTTTACCACCATCGTGTATAAAATTCCTCTCAAGTTTCCTCTCTTCTATGCAATTTTCATGCGATTTCACATTAATCTCAGTATCTATTTTTCACACTCTCTAAACCTGGTAAAATCATTTTCCATCTAGGTGAAGACAGAACTCTCTTTTATCAATATAACATTATTTTTATTAAAAATCAGTGAAAGGGGATATTATGGTAGAAAAAATATTTTTTTGATATTATGCGAGCAAAGAAATTACTTGAAATAAATTTCTAAAAATGAAAGTTCAAAAAAATATTCATTAGGGATGAGAAGCCAAGAAAGAAAGCCAGGATGCGGCTGTTCAATTCAGGGAATTTGGAATACGTTTTAATATTGAGGTGAAAGAATTATTCTATGAATTAGTCAACGGTCAGTCTGAGCTGATTCAATCGGTTAAATTACTTTCTTTACTTGAGCGATGGCTCAGAATTTTTCTGTAAAAGGTCAGGGGAAAATATCGATTTTTAGAAACACGAGGTGAAAAATATTTTGTTGATATGAGATGGTAACCTACCGTCATTTTCCATCCTCTGAAGCTTAACGGATAGCCGTCGCTTTTGATGTATAACAATTGTATTCAGCATGACAATGGCGATTTAGAAATACCTATTCTACTAAACAATGGAGCTTTATGAGTACATAAAGCAAGCACAATAGACCATGGTTTACCTCGTACGTTTAAATATCGATCAACAATTTAAGGTGTCTATTGGGCACTTCGCCAACGAACCTATCATCGCCCTTTGGATGCTTCTCCAATTTTAATATTGTTAGATAACGCAAGTCTCGTTCCTACTCTATTTTCCATTTAGTACTATCGGATTAAATATAATCATTTGAGTTTTCTTTCTTAGATATTTTCAGAAGACTTTCACACGTATTGATAAAATCAAAAAATTCTGAAAATTGGCTAAATTAGCCCGATTTGAAGTGAAAAAAGATTGGAATTTTTCGTTTTAAAAAAATCCAATTTTTACCAATTACCTCAAAAACTACAAAACGTAAACATTTTTTCAAAAGGAAATAAAGATGCGTCTTGAAATTATCTACAAATATCAGTTTTTAAAATTTTAATTTGAAAGATTTTTTAAATTGACACCCAGGACAATACTTCCCAGGCTGAATTCAAGCGTATCCCCTTTTGCTCGCCAGCTGTTCAATTATGAAAATTATTGATATTTTTTAAGGAATTTAAGTCAATCTAAAAAATGAAGTAATTATCGGAATGGATAACAATTACTATCTATATTTGCATAATTACATTAACATTTTTTTAGTGAAAATTACTTTTTAGTCAGATCAAGCTAACTTACTATCAATATTAATAATTATTTTACTATTTATATTTGCATATGACACCAACTGTCACTTACATGGAAAAAATTAATTAATTATCACATACCCTTAATTAAATTGCATAAAATCCTATATAGAGAGTAAACAGAAAAGTGTAGGAAGAATGTACCGAAAATCCTAGAGGGATAGAATGGAAATTTGCCAATCAGGTGTGTTCGAGATTGAGAAAGTAATTAAAGTTGAAAATTAAGCAGACGCGGCGAAATCAAGTCGATAAGTGAAGGTTTTAATAATATCAGTTAGCTCCAGAGAATTCAGGTAGATTCATTTCGATCATCCAGGCGTAATCTTCACTGAACGTTAAATAAGGACGGACCTCAGCCAGCCGTGGAAACAATTTGTTGAAATCCTCCGAAATCCCAAGATTGCTAGCTATGTTTGTGGTAAATGCCACCAGGGGAACACTTATACTCAGAAGATTTGTACCCAGTACGACAGCGGAATTTCAAATTTAGAAAAGCGATTGCAACTGCAACTGCTTTCAAAGACAGATTGCATTATACACTATATTTCCTTCAAAATGAAGTTACGTAACTTAACATAAGTTGTATAATTTCTTTGGTACAGATTCCAGGAAAGTGCAATAGGGTTAATTAATTTTGACAAAGACCGTCTAGAATAATTGATTTACTGAGTATACAGAAATCGTTGTTTTAGCTCCAATCTTAGTACCTCTTTCATCGATGCTTTTAATAGAAATTGCGTTCAAGGATCGAGTTTACGGAGTTCCTAAGATCAGCTTTGAGAATATGATCAAAGCCTTGCT